>CABHPH010142177.1:48672-65955 GCA_902168325.1 Peromyscus nudipes | reverse complement strand
CTCTCTCTCTCTCTCTCTCTCTCTCTCTCTCTCTTCTTCTTTCTCTTTTTGTTACTGAGGATTAAACCATAGGTCTTGTGCATGCTAGGCAAGCAATCTACTCTCAAACTGTTTCCCTAGCCCTCTTTGTACGCCAAGGCTTCAGTAAGTTGCTTAGACTGGCGTTGCTCTTGCTCTGTAGCCCAGATTGGATCTGAGCCTGTGATCCTCTCACTGTAGCTTCCTGGGTAGTTGGGAAAACAGCTAGTGGCCTACAGACCCAGCACAGTTTGCTTTCTTGCATCTCTGTTGCTCTGGTTTTCTTTCCTGCCGGTGTTTAGTGACAGCGAAGTGTGAGGACACTCTCTGCCTGTGTATCTCTGAGCATATTCCTTCATGTAGCCATTAGGCTTACTGTCAGCATGCAGATGCCTGATGATTAATTCTATTGGCATCATTTCCCTAACTAGGTCAAGTCAGTACTTGGAATGAAGACATCCCATACAATGATGTATTTGATCTAGTGCCCAGAGACTTCAGTGATCCTGTGCACTCTGCTCTAAAGACTACTTCTAATCTAAATGCTATCTTTCACTAACGTTTTTATAAGCTTTCATCTCTTCCCTCCCACATAGCCCACTTCTTCTGCTTACATAACCTAGTAAGCATGAGTCCCATTTGGAGCAAAGCATGCTCCAGGAAGCACTGAGCAACTGTTTCTCTCTGCTACCATGTTGTCTCAGATTATGCCTCTGTAGGTCACAGTGACAAAGCTGTTGCTGGGGCAGAGCAGGAAACAGGTCAAGTGATGACTCCAAAAATCCTGAATCAAATCTTCTGCTAGATGCAACTGCTCTTTCCTTCCTCCAGACAAGAAGCGTTGCCTACCCTGACTTTTCTATTCCTGGTCCATGTTATATACTAAGCCTACCAGTTGGAGCTGCTTTGGAAAGATGGGGAGAGCACTGCTGTTGATACAGGTAAGGGTGTGAGTTATTAAAGGGAGGCTTGGTGATGCTGACTGGATGTTGGGATTAGACCTCCGTGTTTTGGAGGAAGGTAAGTCTAAGGAAACATCAGTGAGAGACAGGTTTAGTGGGACAATGAGTGTAAACAAGGGCTCAATCCTAGGTCAGAGATGGATGCCTGGTCAAAAAAAATGGCGAGGAAGTGAAGTCTTTTGTGTAAAATCTCTAAACATCTTAGGGAATGAATGGTCACTCAGGTCACTCCAAGAGAAAGTCCTGCCTCTGAGGGACACTGTAGCAGCAGGAGGATGATCTAGGTTATGGGATTTAATTTTTGCTGTACTTTAAGAAGACGTGTAGGAAGGCATTATTCTAGCTCATGGATTAAAAAATAGGCTATGGGAAATTAAGAATCTGCCAAAAGACTCGCTGCTGAGAGGAACATTGATTCACATCCAATCTCTGCTTTTACATAAATTTATGCTTCTGCATCACCAAGATTATATAGCCTCAGCTTGTCATGAACTCACAGTCTTCCTGCCTCAATCTCTCCAGTGCTGGGATTATAAGCATGTGTGCTGTGTTTGACTGCATATGTTGACTTTGTATGCTGGAATTGAAAATTCTTTCTTCATCTGCTTGTGGAGAGCTGATTACTGTGCCTTTTGGAATGCTGCCATGCTGAGTGTCAACTCAGTTCAAGGGTGAGGATGATGTGTGCCATTTGTTAAAGTCTTACAGTAAAGCTCTTGGGTTTCCCAATACTTAATAACTAACAAGCAGAAAACGAGATAGAGTGATACACTTAGAAAATGCTGCATATAAGAGAGTGGTAAAGAAGAAACATTTCAGATATATTCCAATGGCAAATATTTTCAAATTTTTAGGATGTTTTCCTACTGGATACCAAAAAATTTTAACCAGAACAGAGTGTTTTGTGGGGGCTGGGGTGGTGGTGTAGATGATGGTGCTTTTTGGCTTAGGGGAAAGTGGGCGATGTTTTCACTGTTTACGGTTCACGGAAGATGCTCCTGTGATAAAGCAGTCATGGCTCGAGGGCCACCTAAGGGTCTGTAAGCTTCCTGATACATGAGCTGGCTAATTTCCTTCAGCTCTCCCTGCCTCTGTTTTGTCACAGTAGCAAAATGATAGTTCCTGTTTCATTGTGAAGTTTATATAAGATCAGACACAGAAACAAAGGCCTTTCCAGGCACTGAGCTGGATGGTGCCTGGTTCTGAGACAAGAGCTCCTGAAAAAGCTGATCACATTAAGTTCACCCCAAACATATTCTTCTGGGAGCTCTTCATGCCGTGTTTCTTTCTTTTTTGCAAAATGAGGAGTAACCTTAATTTCCCCTCTTGTACCAAAATGGATCCAGGGAACTATAAGGCCCACATTGTTATTAGCTGTCAGTGAGTTACAAAAACCCAAATCTTGTGGGTCTCCAAATAAAGAAAGAGGAAGAAGAAAGCAAAGAAGAGAAAGGTTCAGAAAGTATCACAATGTGGTAACTCAATAATTGATTTTTAATAAATCAAAAAATGAATTCCACAAATAGAAATTGGGTTGCAGAGAAATCCCTTGGAGATTCTGTGGTCAAACTGTCTGTCCCCTGTGGCTTCCAGCTACCTGGATACGGTGTCTTGCCAGTTTCTGCCTCATGATCTTGGGTAACCTGCATGTTCAGTGCTCCTTGGCTTCGACATCTTGCTTAGCAAGAATGATGGCAGCAACATAGTCTTAGGAGGTTGGGGTGCATTGATTAACTGAGTAACTAGATGTTCAAACTATGTAAAATAGTAACTAATAAGATAAGGATAACATAGTTGCAAGTTTTATTTGTTGTTTTGCCTTTGCTTGTTTGTGACTCTGACTAGAGCCTGGTACATTAACCTTTGAGAAAGCCATTAATCCCACATGTGCAACTGCTCCCCTTAATAGGATTACGATGGTCTGAGCTACTAACCCGTCTATCTCAGTTACACCAGAGCCATCAACTAGAATACCAAGATGTCCCTATGCTCTAGGGACATTTTGAAATTATTCAAATTGGCCAGTTACTAAATAGCCTGCCCGCTTTTTTTCTGTGGAAACAATAATAGAGAATAGTAAGAATAATACACTGCCTACAGTTTCCCTTCTCCTGCTTCCTACCACACTGATATTTCCATTGGTGGTTCCCTATGTACTGTGCTGTGCTGTGTCTGCCAAGGGGACTGTGTGTAAAGTGGAACATCCCACGGGAAGTTAGACAACATAGGTAGGTGAAGTGTGAGAACTTTTATATGCTGAGTGCTTCCCCCCTTATGCTCCATATACTATGTTCAAACAACACAACATGGCAATAGACTTGCCGTAAGATGGGATGGGATTTCAGTGTCATTAAAGTCATGAACAATAGGAAGCTAAAGCTGCATGTGCTCTTGCCACAACTAGCTTTTCATTTCACGGATGTGGAAACAGGGGTGGAGAAAGGTAATTAACTTGGTAAAAGTTGCACAACTAAAGCAGAAGAGCTGGGGCTTGGCAGAGTGTCTAGCAACCGAGGATGTCCAGTGAGTCACTAAGCAAGGCCACTAGACAGGATGGGGCCCTGAAGTGAGAGAGTTGCTAAACAAATCAGCCTGGTAGCACTCGGCTCTGAAGCCGGACCAAGCCCCACTCCCACTGGTTTAGGCTGTGCCTGCTTTTTGGAGGCCGTGAAGTCATACTTAAGCCGAAGAGAATTAAACTGGAAGTACACAACAATCTTTGGGAGAACCCATAACAAATCACCGCCCCGCCGCCGGGATTAGGGAAAGTACAGGCTAAAAGCAGTTTTCTCAGAATCAAAGCAAAGAACAGTGCTAAGCTCACCTGATCGGCAACCCTGTAGACCTCTTTCCTGTTGCTGCAGTCACACTTATAGGCAAAGACTTTCACACCACCTTTTTCTTTGGCCAGTCTACATGTTTCCATGTTGCCTTCTTGGTTAATATCCCAGAGAACTAAAATGGCTCCATGGCTGGCAAAATGCATGGCCAGTAGCCTTCCAAGTCCACTTCCAGCTCCTGTTATAAGGACAATCTCTCCAGTAACATCCTTTTTCCTTTTAGGAATTATCTTGAAAATTACAGATTCTAAAAAGTAATATAGAAACTTTCCAAAAAACACGGCTGTGTCTGCTACTGCGTTCATGTTGATTGATTGTGGAAAGGAATGTTCTCCTAAGGAGAAAAGCAGCTGGTGAGTCCATTTCATTACAATAGCTGCAGTACAGAGCATCATTGAAAGCAAGGGCTTTCTATTCAAATTACGTGACTAGTAGAAATTGTCAAACCTAATGAGTTGTAAATTATATAGACAAGGATTATAAGAACATTTTGTGTTAACAAGAAACATCTTAATTAATAGGATTTTTTCAGATAATCTCATTGATAAGTAGGCCACATATGATAAGAATAACATTGTAGTTAAGAGCATAAAGTTTTTGTGCCTTGACTCCCTCAGCCTTACATGATAAATAAACCATGACTTTGGACACTTGGTCCAGTCATTTTTCTACTATCTTGTTCTAGTTAGCTTTCTCTTGCTGTGATAAAGACCATGACCAAAAGCAACGTTGGCAAGAAAGGGTTTAACGTACCTTACAGCTTATAGTTCGTCATGAAGTGAAGTCAGGACAGGAATTGAAGGTAGGAACTTGAGGCAGAAACTGAAGCAGAGACCAACCAAGGAGGAGAGCTGCTTACTGGCTTACTCACCATGGTTTGCTCAGCCTACTTTCTTATACAATCCATGACCATCTGCCTAGGGGTTTCACCACCCACAGTGGGCTGGGCCCTCCCACCTCAATCATTAATCAAGAAAATAAATGCCTCTCAGAGTTGCCTGCAGGCCAATGTGATAGAGGCATTTCTTTCAACTGAGGCTCACTTTTCCCAGATGACACTGGCTTGTGTCAAGTTGACAAAAAAGAAAAGAAAAGAAAAAGCAAAACAATACAAACACAACTAGACAGCACATAAATGTACATATTTAATGATCTTTCTTTCCTTTCTTTCTTTCTTTCTTTCTTTCTTTCTTTCTTTCTTTCTTTCTTTCTTTCTTTCTTTCTTTCTTTCTTTCTTTCTTTCTTTCTTTCTTTCTTTCTTTCTTTCTTTCTTTCTTTCTTCCTTTCGTTTTTTGAGACAGGGTTTCTCTGTGGAGTTTTGGTGCCTGTGCTGGATCTCGCTCTGTAGACCAGGCTGGCCTCCAACTCACAGAGATCCACCTGCCTCTGCCTCCTAAGTGCTGGGATTAAAGGCATGCACCACCATGCCCAGCTATACTTGATGATCTAACAGAGATGCATGCTTACTTGGCAGCTCTTTAATAAGAATATAGAAATAATATTGTACTACAAATAAAGCCTCCATGTCTTTTCACCTACTTCTGATAATAATTTTTGAGAGGGACAAGCCAAGTACTGCTATTTGATACTGAAACAGCAAATATCAAGTAGTCTCACTGGGGAAGGGGTCACATAGCTGTCTAATCACGAACATAAGTCTCCCTAACTGTTCTCAACGTCTTTACAACTAGAGTAGGCGGTTCTTGGGACTAATGGGTCCTTTAACCACATCTACCTTTTTAAAAAAAGTTAGATGATTTTATATTTGTCACATTTTCCTGATTTTTGATAGTTTTTCTTCTGTCATACTTTAATGATCTACACTCATTTTATGGAGCCATTAGCTATAGAGCATATCAAATCTGTACTTAAGCCAGAGCACCTCAAAGGAATACCCACTGTAATGATGATGACAATGTTATCAACCATTGTTGTAAATGCTATAGAAATCACATGCCAGGCAAATCCCAAGTGCCTAGCAGGCAGGAAGTCATTGAAGTTTCACAGGGGATGTCCATCTTACTGATGAAAGTGCAGTTAATAAGAGGCTAAGCAAACCCCAGTTAGTAATAGAGGAGACAGAGGTTGACTCCACATCAGGATTTCAGTGTCCATATCCTTAAATCTATGTGATAGCACACAATTTCCCATCCTCTGCAAAAGACAAAAGTTGAGTCTGATAAAAAGAATTGTCTTTCAACAGTCAAGAATTAACTTGGAAAAAAAGAAGAATTAACTTGGAGATGTCCTACTGAGTATGCCAAAAGACCCAAGGTGCTGTCACCTTGCTATTAGCCCTAACCTGCAAGTATTTTCTACTGAGAGATGATGGAAAGAGAAGAATTCATCCCCAAATCATCACTGTAAATATTTATGTGGACTTTAGAGGGGAAGAAAGAAGAAAGAAGTTAGGTTCAAATAATAAGTGTGTTTTAAAGATGCTGAGTTACAGTCTATACCATCAAGGAAGAGAGTGGACCTCTGAGACACAGAAGGGAGGTAAAACACAAAGCTGCAGCAAGGTAAGTGGTACAGGGTGTCACCTTCGCAAATGGCTTGACCCCAGAGTGCAGTGACAGGGAGAATGGTTCTTAGGGGACTGAAGGTAAGTGTGTAAATAAGATTGGCTTTTAGTTTATCTAGAAGGTTTCCTTCACGATAGAACAGACCATTTTCATTAACTTACCTGGATTTACTGAAAACATTAAGACTATTCTCTTTTCCTAGGAATTTGTATGTACCATGAATTTTGAGTTCATATTGATTGCCAGTTTCTACTTAGGAAAAAGATTGAGATAGAGAAAATCCATCGTCTTCTCTAAGCATATATAGTCCTTTCTGGGTCAAGCACAACCTCAAATAGCATGTACTGCATTTCAATGATGAAAGAAACCCATATCTGATCTTCTAATAAAAACACTTAGAGGTATGATAGAGAAGAAGTGTTGGACCAAACAGGATAGGGAGAACAAGTGAGGTTTGGGGCTTGCCTTTGAATGATCTCTTCTCGGAATGCTGATTCTCAAAGTACATGATTTGAAGTGTCTGGAAAGGAACCCAATTTATCTTGCTATAAATTTATCTTGCTACTTCAGCAATGTATCAGGCTTGGAACTACCTGGAGGATAAGAGATTTGCATTTTTAAGACAGGAGCCATCATTTAAATGTCCATTGAACTGCATTTTCAGACAGCAGAAAGCATTCAATTTTGGATCCAACTTTAAGAAATGCACACAAACCCTGATGTAGCTAGTGATGGCCATAAGAATTATTATTCCCAGGTGGGTGCTTGGACACTTGGGGCTACCAAGGAATCAGAAAAATGTCACAAAGCATTGTGATGAGTAAACACTCATCAAATGCCAGTTGTCACTACCTAACTTCCCTGCCTTATTTTTATTTAACACTCTGTAGTCCAGAGGATTAACAAGGATGCTCATGTGGTTATACAACTAGCCAAGGGTTGCACCCCTCATGAATGGATTTGGATTGTAGCCCAGACTCCATGATTGCAGAACCCTTCCTTCTCTGACTGCTACACAGACAACTTCTTAAAATAATTTCAATAAACTTAACACATGAAGGCCTTCCTTCATTTTTCCTTAGGCATGTGCTAAGGGCTTCAAGTTGAAGGACATACGGTGAGACTGGGGTAGTCATTGGCACTGCTTTCACATGGGTTTTGAGGCTGCAATTATTAGGCCAGTAAGTAATAACCAGTGCTGCCTGCTCCTTGAGGATTTCAGACATGCTTAGCTTTTTTGA
Source organism: Peromyscus nudipes (assembly GCA_902168325.1). Classification (NCBI taxonomy): domain Eukaryota; kingdom Metazoa; phylum Chordata; class Mammalia; order Rodentia; family Cricetidae; genus Peromyscus; species Peromyscus nudipes. Next base: position 58,369 of record CABHPH010142177.1, on the reverse strand, counting down.
GCCTTGGGTTCCACATCTATGAGGTAAGCATACTATTGACTTCCTATGAATGCAACAGGCAATGAAATAGCAAATGTAAAAGGAATTTTCCAACTGCAAATGCATTGCTAGTAGTAGTTTTTGTCCCTTTCACAAACTCCTCTTTAATGATGATAGTGGATTTGCTGTCATCCACCCATAAATATGCTCAATAACAACACATGAGAAACATCTCTGTGGTTTCCAGCTGGACTTAAATGATAAAACTGTCCTGGAGAACTTGGAAGAGGGGTTTGCAAGGGAAATCTACTAGAAAGGAATAATAATGAGCCATTGGAGACAGTAAATGTTAATTCATTGCCCCATCCAGAAAATGTATGCTGTCATACCCAGAAAAACCAGCTCTTAACAAGGGTATAGAGCATGTGCTGAGGGACCAAAGGATCTAATTATACCTAAGTAAATATTGCATTCAAATCATGTGCTGGCTAGTTTTATGTCAGCATGACATATACTAGAACCATTTTGGAAGAGGAAACCTCAACTGTGAAAACCCCCACCAGACTGGCCTGTGGGAAAGCCTGTGGTGCATTTTCTTGATTGATGAACAATATGGGAGAGTCCAGCTCCACTCTAAATGGTGCCATTCCTGGGCTGGTGGTCCTGGATGCTGTGAGAATGTAGACTGAGCAAACCATGAGGAACAAGCCAGTAAGCAGTCTCTCCATTGCCGCCACATCAGCTCCTGTCTTTAGGTTCCTGCCCTGATTTACTTCAATGATAGACTATGATGTGGAAATAAGCAAAATAAGCCCCTTCCTCCCCAAATTGCTTATGGTCATGGTATTTTATCACAGCAATAGAAATCTTAACTAAGACAGATTCCAAAAGTGTCCTCAAAGAAGCTGAAACAAACATTACTGTGTCACAGCTCAAAGCTGTGCTTCATGTGGGTTTGTTTGCCGGGTCCTCCCACATTTTTGACGTCTGTCTAGCACCTGACACAGATACATCAACCATGGGAATGTGCCTGTTGCTTCCTCCATATTCTCAGTGCTGTAATATATGGCACATATCTTGTAAATTCAGCTGTCAAAGTGGCCTGGAGTGAGAGATGTGCCTTTGTGTGTGAAAGCTTTTCTCCAATAAATAAACATGCCCTCCAAAGCTTTGGAGAGCTCTGTAAGCATTGTGAGGGAATACTCACATTCTCTGCTTGATTGTCTTTTCTCATGGTATCATTCTGCCTTTGTCGTCAGCCCTTTATGCGTGCCTTAAACCATTTCTACACAGAATGCAGATACTTCTTTAGTTTAGTAAGGTAAATATGAATAAAGTTGCCAACTCATGTAAACAATTTGATGGTCAGGATACATTTTTATGCCCCCCCACCCTGTTTTTTACTATGGAAAATTTCTAGCAGTTACAAAACTTGAGAAAAGGTCACATAAACATCTTAAGAACATACACTTAGCTCAAACAACTAGACCAAACATTTTACTGCATCTGTTTTTCCTCTTGATCTCCAGCAGAATCACTTGTAAGTAACCTTCAGAGGTTACAGTTATGTTCTGAGTGTCCCCAGATCTCTTCTAACAAGGTGGGCACATCACACAGCCCCAGTAAGATTATTTGCCCTAATAAAATTAAATATACATCAACACCTGCTAGTGATCCACATTCATAGTTTCCCACCTGACCTGAATAGCCATTTTAATCATGCACTGCATTTGGTTATATCTTTAGAACCCTTTTGCCTAACTAAAAGGGTTCTGCCCCAATAAATTAAATTTTATTGAGAAGATGACTCACATTTTCTGATTTCCTTTTCTTATGTATTAGTTACTTAGAGTTTCATACTATGTGTCTCTTGCAAACTCCAAGTTAGATTTAGGGGCTTTACTACATTCCTGTGAAATATTTTTTTGCTAGCAAGTATGGGCAAAGGCACCAGCTCAGCATCACAATGTTCAATGAGCTGTGTAGATGTTGTTTTCAGCAATAGGGCCTTGCTGTCAGTTGTGGAAAGCTATATAGTCTTGGCAAAAGTCTGGGTTGTTTGTGGATTCCCATAGCACTCCTTTGGCCAACAACTTAATTAGATGTAATCTAATCTTGTACTGGAAGCTTCATTTGGTGCAAGAGATGTTCAGTTGGGGCCTTGTCTCCCCCACAGTTCTGCGATTTCATTTAGATCACTTTCACATATGTATATATTTTAGGAAACTTCTACAGCAGTAACATATACAAAGAGGACCTGCTGTAGACCAATGCAGGCCCCGTGCTTTCTGCTTTAGTCTCTGTGAGCCCAGAAGCACCCTGCTTAGTTGATTCAGTGGGCCAGGTTCTCCTGCTGTCCTCTATCTCCTCTGACTCCTACCATCTTTCCTCCTCCTCTTCCATGGGGTTCCCCAATCTCCAAGAGGAGGGACCCAATAGGGACCTCCAATTTAGACTCCCTCTCCTCATAATGTCTGCTGCCAGAGGAAATCTTTCTGATGATGATTGCATAAGGCTCTTGATCTATAACAGAACATCATTAGGAATAATTTCATTGATTTAAAAATTATTATTATTATTATTATTATTATTATTATTATATTATTACTATCACTATTATTATTATTTTGCCAGTCCTCTTTGGTTCTACCCTAAGTCTCTGGACAATCCAGTCTCTGGTTCTTGGCTATCCAGGCAATACAGGGCATGGGTTTCCTCTTGTGAGATGAGCCTCAAGTTAAACCAGACATTAGTTGGCCACTCCCACATGTTCTGTGCTACCGTTACCCCAACACGTACTGCAGGCAGGACAGGTGGGAGGTTTTATGGCTGGACTGGTGTCCAGGTTTCCTTTTCCATAGCCTGCAGAGTACCTTCTCTGCTAAAGAGACTAGAATGTAGGGGTGAAGGCTCCAAGCCCACACCGGTTTGACCTCTCTGCATTCAATGAGCTGAGTGGAAGTTGTCCTCAGCAAAGGAAGTTGTCATCAGTCAGTTTTCAGAGGGCGACTTTCTGTCTTAGCATTAGCCTGGATTGTTTAGTGATCTCCACAGATCCTCTTTGGCCAACAACTCAACCAAATATAACCCAGTCCTACCACTGGAAGCCTTACCTGGCTACAAAAGATGGCCAGTTCAGATGCCTTATCCTCCATTGTTAGGAGTCCTCACTAGGTTCACCCTCATAGATTTCAGGAAGTTTCTACTCAACTTGGCTTCCATACCACCCTCCAAATGTCTCCAAATTCCAGCTGTCTCTTCTGCCATTCTCTTCTTCCTCCTCTCCACTCACCTGATTCCTCCCATTCCCATCCTCACCCATCCCAGTCACCCTCAGCGTCATCTGTTTTCCAGGTAAGCTTTATTGGAGTACACAGATAAAATATCACCACACTATGTGAATGTGGTCTTTCTCTTGAAAATTCAAGACCAACAATGTTAAATTTTCAGTTCACAGTTTCGTGTAGATGACTGAAACCCTGTAAAGTGAGACTGTAGGTAAGGTGCTGAGTGCATGCATGAGGCTGAAAGCACGTATATAGGTAAAAACTCCAAGTGGACAAAATTCACTTAAGAGAAACTGAATTTGCAGGTGGTACCAATCGATAACAATTAGTATCTAAAAAATTACAAGGAGTTAGGAGCACTAGACAGAATTCATGAAAAAACCCACTAAATTATCACATGTATGCTTTCATTCATAGAATACCATGACTATCCTGTGAGCAGTTCTGAGTGTTTGTGTGGTATATTCTAATTTACTCTAAGAAAGGGAATAATGACCTAAAGCAGATTTTCTTGTTTTATCTATTCCCAATGTTTAAGAACTTTAAAAAAATGTTTTAAATTGAAATATAATTATTTAACTCCCTCCTTCCTGTTTCTTCCTCATCTCCTTCCCTGTCCCTTCCACCCTGTATCAAATTTATGGTCTCTTTATTATTATTATTATTATTATTATTATTATACATGCATCACTATACAAATAAAGCCTGTTGAGTCTGTTTAGCCTGTTGTGTGTATATGATTTCAAGATTGACCAAATGGTATTGGATAACCAATTGGGGCCTCATTCTTGGGAAAGACGTTCTGTTTTTCGTCAGTCATTAGCTGTCTTTAGTTCCGTGTCTAGGGATGAGACATCATGAGAATTCCCCCTTCCAGGCTAGCATGTCTATTGATAATTGCCATCGATTAGGTCTTATTTTGGCATCTATATTTTTGTGGTGTCATGGGTGTAGTTCCCTGTCATCTCTAAGAAATAGTCTCACAATGGACTTCCTGTTCCCCTGGCTGTTACGGTTTTTGCACTCTTCTGTGATGCCCCCTGAGCCTCACATGCAGCGTTTGGATAGCTGCGTCTACTGGGCCTGGGCACCGTACAATCAATTGATATCTGCATTATAACCATTGTGGTTTTTCTGTAATAGTCTCTGTCTGTTGCGAAGAGAAGTTTCTTTGGTGAGGTGTGAGAGCTGTGCTTATCTGTGGACATAAGTTTTAGAATGCAGTTAAGAATTACGTTGTTCTAGTAAAGTGGGGTTAACAGGCAAGGTTTCCTTCCTGTTGAGTGGGCCATAAGGCCAATTAGACAACTGTTGGTTACCTGAAGATATGAATAATCCCTGTTTTGAAAGTTCTGGTTGTCTGAGGAATTTGTAATTCTTCAGGTTCTTGACCTTATGATTAGCATTGCTGAGCAAATGCCAACCTTACTGGACAACCTCTGTTGATCATAGGATCCACACACAATGGCTCTGTTTATCTGAGAGCTTTTCCTTTATCTCAGGGATTTTCAGTTGTTTATCGTGGCACACTAAGTCTCTCTAGTCATATTATTAGAATTCCAGCAGAAATACTAAAAATTGAGTGAGTCAAATAGCTTAATAATGATACTAATTACAGAGATATGGGGAAGGCATGAACAAGCTAGATGGGGAGATGTGATATGCAAGGACTGATGACAGCAGACTGCTTTGTCATTTCCAGATCTGAGATTAGTACAAACAGGGAATATTACCAGAACCAAAGACAGAGAGGCAGCATGGAGAAGACTGCCTCCTGGAATTGAATTAATCCAGGTGCCCATGCGGCCAGTGGAGGCCTTCAGTGAGAGAGCTGGAGGTGTAGCAAGTCTGCCAGTTACTGTTTGCCCGTGCCCTTCTGCTTAGTGAAAGCTAGAGGCGTGCCAGGGAGCAAAGCAGCCCAGTGATGTCGTCAGTGAGGCAGAGCCTCCTGGTTACAAAGCCAAGGAGAGAAGGGGGGACTTGAGATGCAGAGGAGGGTGGGTTCTCAGTGTGCTCTTGCTAAGACTCTAACATATGCCACAGACTAAGTAGAAAGAAAAGAGGTAGCCATCACTTGCATGTGTGCCCCTGAAGCCCACGTGTTAATGAGCTTGGTGACCAGCCTGTTGGGCTGTTGGGAAAGGTGGGACCTTATAAAAGTGGGGGCTAGAGAGAAGAACTTAGGTTACTGAAGGGACAGGTTTTGAAATGGATATCGGAAACATAGCTTCCTTCTCTTTCTCTCTCAATTTTCTGGCTGCTGCCTGGTAAGCAGCCTTGCCTATTGTGAATCCCACCATGGAGTACTTCCTTGCCTCTAGCCCCAAAGCAATGGGATCAATGAGCCATGGACTGATACTTTAAAACTTGTTGGTTAAAAGAAACATTTCCTTCCTGTAAACTGGATATTTCAGCTATTTTGTCAAAGTAGTTGAAAAATGCCACCCAGAAGTGAATTTTGGCTTACAGTTCTAGCCCAAAGCTGAGCAAGGATATCCCTGGCGGTTGCCTTCTCCCTAGTAGTTTTGAGACAATTTATGATGAAGAGACCTATCCAAAGTGACCTTTGTACTAGTTCAATACACTAATCAAATGAATAGATTAATTCACTGGTAAGGACAGAACCATAATGACCTCTTATGTGGTCTCATCTCAGCTTTTGAAAATGAGAATTAAATTTCAACATAACAAAACAGGCCACCTTTAATTCCAGAAAAAATTCCAATTTTCATTGGGAGGCTAAGGCAAAAGAATCAAGAGTTCAAAGACAGCCTAGGCCATAGAATGAGATGCAGTTTCAAAAATATTTTGACATGAGTATTAGTACAGGCAAACCACACACAAGCCATATATGGAAATGTGCCGCATGTAGGGTGCTCTCCAGAGGGTTACTCAGAGGTCTATAATGCAACTGAATGCTTGGAAAGAGGCAGGTGTCGTCACGAGAGATAGGATACCATCATCAGATCAGGTAAAACATGACTTATTTTAAGGCAAAGGGTTCTGATGTCTGATAACATTTTGTTCTGGCCTACTCTTTAGCTTCTGACCCTTCCTCTCAGAGTAACTTAATGTTGGCCTATGGCTTAGTACTTTCCCTTTGAATACATCTTTCTAAGTTGGTATGGCCTAGAAGAACATTTGTTAACTATCTGTTAAGGGAAGGAGTATGGTCCTGACTTGGAGAATCATCTGCTTAGCCTGCCACTCTGGTTTGGCTGGCATTCTCATTTCCATTGCCCAAGTTTTTCCTTGGTAAATAGCCTTCCCAGCCTTCTTTGGTGCATATTTTCATTCTGTCCTACTTTGATTGAGTGGGAAGAAGACTTATAACCAGGGCACATATATGAACACTGAAACTTGGAGTCACCAACCCTTCCTTATTTTGGTGTTCTTTTAAAGAATTTTTACCTTCTCCCTTGGATTGGCACCTGTGGAGTGTATTTTCAATGTAGCTATTATGCCCATAAACCTTGACTTGCCAGATGTGGCAGCTCATGTTAGGCTCCTTCCTATAGCTATAAAGCCTTGTTTTAGGACTTACCAGCTACTCTCTGAGCCTTGTAAAACTATATCTCAATAAATGAGAGAGAGGACTATGGATCTTGAAGCACAAGTCTAATGTATTTTAGTATCAAATTTCTCATGTTTTCTTCTGAAGTTCTAGTTTCAAGAACTAGATAAATGCTCAAGGGTTGACTTGTTTATGTACTGAGTCTAGTGACAGCTCCTCTGTGACCTCAGCAGAGCCCTAGAATGGACATTAGAGGAGGCTTAAGCTCATAGTTGACACAACTCAGTCTTAGACATTTGGGATAATTTGGGGAGGGCATTACAAAGACTTGAAGAGTCTCCTGAGCTATTGTGGGCAGTTTTGCTTCTGAGGAGTGTTAAGTAGCAAGTCTCCAAGGCAAACAGGAAAAAGAGAGTGGCATTTGGTTCCCAGGCCTCTACCCAAATGTTGTCTCTCTTCTCTTTTGCAATAGATAAAGATAATTTCAATGAGTAGGTTGCACCATTGCTATTACAGAAACAATTCACTCTTAAGCAAGTCATATAATCTCAGGTGCCCTAAATGGGGTAATATTGTTACCCAATTCATAAGTTGGTTGTGAGAGAAAATGAGGTGATAGATGTAAATGTTTAGCTATGTTTGACACAGGGATAAAATCACACAAACCAAATTAACAGAGTGTCAGTAATCTGTGGGATAATGTCAGTCAAATATATGATATAATCTCCAAAGGAAGGGGAAAAAAAGGAGATTAAATATGGTGGTCCCAAATCTTGTACAAGCTATCAAACTATAGATCCAAAAATCCTAGTTCTGAGGACTAGAAATATAATTACACTTAAGGCTATCACAATCAAATTGTTTAAAATGAGATGCAGAGAAATTATTAAAAGCAGTCAGAGGGAAAATATATCTCACATATACAAGATCAGAGATAAGGACAATAACACATGTATTGAAAGAGGCATGCATGCCTGAAAACAATGAGACATCTCTAGAGTACAGAAGGAAATATCATAGAGCCCCATCACACTGGATATATATACCCAGATAAGATATTTTCAAAGACAAAGACAATGTAAACATTTTTCAGAAATACAAAAGTGAGAGAATTTCTTACTACTAAATACATTAGTAAAGAATCCAAAAGGCAGCCCTTCAGGAAACAGAAAAGCTATGAAAAAGAAATCAGTCAACTCAAAGACCTCAACATAAATCCAGTTACTCTAAACCTGATAGACGAGAAAGTAGGAAGTAGTCTTGAACGCATTGGCACAGGAGACCACTTCCTAAATATAACATCAGTAGCACAGACACTGAGAGCAACAATTAATAAATGGGACTTCCTGAAACTGAGAAGCTTTTGTAGGGCATGAACACGGTCAATAAGACAAAACGACAGCCTACAGAATGGGAAATACCTTCACCAACTCCACATCTGACAGGGGGCTGATCTCCAAAATATATAAAGAACTCAAGAAACTAGACATCAAAATACTGAACAATCAAATTAAAAAGTGGGCTACAGAGCTTAACAGAATTCTCAACAGAAGAATCTCAAATGGCTGAAAGATATTTAAGGAATTGCTCAACATCCTTAGTCATCAGGGAAATGAAAATCAAAATGACTCTGAGATACCATCTTATACCTGTCAGAATGACTGTGATCAAAAACACTGAAGGCAGCTTATGTTGGAAAGGATGTGGAGCAAGGGGAAGACTCTTACACTGTTGGTGGGAATGCAAACTTGTATAGCCACTTTGGAAATCAATATGGTGCTTTCTTAGAAAATTGGGAATCAACCTCCCTCAAAACCCAGCTATACCACTCTTGGGCATATACCCAAGGAATGCTTAATCATACCACAAGGACACATGCTCAACTATGTTCATAGCAGCATTATTTGCAATAGCCAGAACCTGGAAACAACCTAGATGCCCTTCAACTGAAGAATGGATAAATAAAATGTGGTACATATACACAATGGAATACTACTCAGCAGAGAAAAACAATGACATCATGAAGTTTGCAAGCAAATGGATGGAACTAGAAAAAAATCATCCTTAGTGAGATAACCCAGACTCAGAAAGACAAACATGATATGTACTCACTCATAAGTGGATACTAGATGTAAAGCAAAGGATAATCAGACTGCAACTCACAACTCCAGGGAGGCTACCTGGTAAAGAGGACCCTAAGAAAGACACAGGGATCTCCCAGCAACAGAGAAATTGATGACATCTACATGAGCAAACTGGGAGTGGGGGGGGGTAATGGAGGACAAGGGTTGGTGGAAAGCGAGCTTAAGGGAGTGGGAGGTCCCAGCTGGATCAGGAAAAGAGTGGGAGAACAAGGAAAGAGACCATGATAAATGAAGACACCATGGGAATGGGGAGAATCAGAGTGCTAGAGAGGTCCCCAGGAATCCACAAAGATGACTCCACTATAGACTACTGGCAATAGTCAAGAGAGTGTCTGAGCTGACCTACTCTGGTGATGGGATGACCGAATACCCTAACTGTCATGACAGAGCTCTCATCCAGTGACTGGTGGAAGCAGATGCAGAGATCCATGGCCAAACTCCAGGTGGAGCTCCAGGAGTCCAACCGGCGAGAGAAAGGAGGGAATATATGAGCAGGAGATATCAAGACCATGATTAGAAAAAGCACAGAGACAAATTGCCAAACTAGCAGAAATGCATGAACTGTGAACCAATAGCTGAGGAGCCCCCAACTGGATCAGGCCCTCTGGATAAGTGAGACAGTTGATGAGCTTGAACTGTTTAGGAGGCCCCCAGGCAGTGGGACCGGGACCTGTCCTTGGTGCACGAGCTGCCCTTTTGGAACCTAGGGCCCATGGTGAGACACTTTGCTCAGCCTTGGTGCAGGGAGGAGGGAACTGGACCTGCCTCAACTG
>CABHPH010142177.1:24334-48572 GCA_902168325.1 Peromyscus nudipes | reverse complement strand
GTAATGCTGGGGGGTGGGAGGAGGGACAGGGGAATCCCTGGCTGATATGTAAAATTAAATTAATTATAAAATAAAAATATTTATTAAAAAAGAAATTAGTCCACATCAGCAATCATAGCATCTATTGATATGGCAGAATTAATTCATTCCTTTTCCATTTCTATGTTATTGGTGTTGTCTTATTTTATTAAGTGCTTGCACACTTTTATATAGAACTGATAACAGTGTATATCATTGCTCTGCTGCATATTAACAAAGAAATATTGAAATTTTTTATTAGTAAGTGCTTTATTCTTACAGATGTTTTTATAATATTTAGCCTGTATAAGTCATTTTTTATTTATACTTTGAGATCATTATTTCAAAAATACATATTTGTCTCCCCTCTCCCAGAAGCTAACAATCAGCAGTATCTCCACATCTAGGGTGGGATTTCATGTTCAGCTCCCATCTTTATTATGAGATTTGGTCTGTCTTGGTCTTGCCCTTGTTTTGTGCATGCTGTAGCAACCACTCTAAGTTCATATGTGCAGCTGTCCTATTGTGTCCAGAAGACACCATGTCCTTGTCGTCATCTGCTGCCTCTGACTCTTACATTCTTTTTGCCCCCTGTTCCACAGTGACACCGGAGCCTTGGAAGCAGGAATGTGGCATATGTCTTCCATTTAGGGCTGAGGATTCTCAAGTCTCTTATTTGCTATACCCTGGCCAGTTGTGTGACATTGTGTTAACCACCATCTACTGCTTGTTGGAGGAGGGTTGACAGCTGCATTTCTGTATGAGTATGAAGGTAAGTCATTAGGAAATGGTTTGGTGTTATGTCTGTTTGACAGAGTAATAGTAGTAGCTTCTTTCCTAATGGCCATAAATTCTTGGCCCAATAATATAGGTTTCATCTTGCAAACAAGGCCTTAAATCCAGGCACGAACTGGTTGGTTACTCCCATGATGTTTGTGCCACTATTACACCCATGGGCATGCCTTGCCAGGCTGATCATTATTGAAGCTTTCAGGATTTACAGATGAGTATGCTTGATGATTACTTTTCTATTCTGGTAATATCTATAATACCTTCCAACAATATGAAAGCTAGGTATAAAGTAGGTATAAAGCTTCTAGGTGAGTACCAGCTTGATTTTTCTGTGTTCTTTTTATGACTTAAATATGTCATCTAGTCAGCAAAAAGAGCAAACAAAAGCATTGGTAATAGCCTGTAATGTTTGGAGATCTATAAGACCTTATTGTCCGATAACTCCGAAAGAGGTAAACCATTCATGGCACTGGGCTTATTTGTTAGTCTCTGATATCTATTAAGGACATTGTTGCTTTGTTATAGGGTAACTCAATTTGAACTTTTTTATGTTTAAGAAAAGACACACAATTTTGCTGGCTACAATCAAGTAGAAAAATTAACTTGACTTTATAAGCATAAGGGATAAACAAGAAATTTAACAACAGATAATTTAGCAAAGCAATAGCTACCTAAGCACAAACACTATAAAAATCTTTATAGAGGTGTTTGTAAAACATTATAAGACATTATCATGAGCCTAAATGTAAAGATACTTTTTCATTTGTGGGAATATCCATGTTCTAATATTGTTTATTCTATACAGATTAGTCTGCAGCTTCAATATGATTCTAATGTATGAACAGAATGTTGGTTTCCACTGGGTACCAAAGACAGCAGAATATGTATTTGACTAGTATCTTGTGATAAAGATACCAGGATGTTAAGATCACAAATTGCATATGGCTGTCACTTGCAAGAACTTGTAAGTTCTCCAGTTTTATAAACTGCTGCACCTTCTTGAGCAAATATCCATAGATTTTTGAAATGAAAATTGCATTGATATATTGTTGATGATGTTTGGTTTTAAATGCCATAGTAAAGTGTCACACACTGGGTGTCTCAAACAAACAAACAAACAACAACAAAAACAATTTGGAATAGAAGATGAGCATTTTTAACATTCATTAAAAGATGATCGATTGTTTAAGGTAGAAAAAATGGCAATATGTTATAGGGTTTATGTCATGTGTAAAAGCAAAATGTGTAACAACAGAAAGGCAATGAGGGTGTGTGTTGAAAAGTCCTGCAGTATACATAAAGTAATGTAATGTTGCTTGAAGCTATATTGTGAGAAGCTTAAGAAAAGTCAGAAAAAGGAAACAGATTTACTAATAATCTAGTAAAAGAAATAAAAGAATAATTAAAAATATTCAGTTATCTCAAAGGCAGAGAACAAAGAGTAAATGAGACAATCACATTGCAACTCGAAACAGGAAAACACAAATTCTTCTGTATACATAGTTATCTAAACTCTGAAGATCTAGACTTCTCAATTTAAAAAGTCAGGGACCATCATGTTGGAGAAAGAAACACAAAGCCCTGCTGCATGTTATATGTACGAAAATCTCACTTTAAGTGAATACAACTCAGATGAAATGACACAGAGGCAAAAAGGTGGAACGAGACAGGTTACCCTGACAGTCAGTTTAGAAGCGAGAATCGCCATATTAACATGAGACAGAGTTGGTGCCTGAACAAGTAACAGTGAGGATCGGCTCATAATAATAAAATTGCTGATTAATCAAGAAGTTACAGCCACTGCAGATGCTTACTGACACAAATGATGCAAAGCTCAATTACACTGAAAGGGGAATAGGCAAATGCAATCATAGCTAGAGACTCATATCTGCTTTCAGAATTCATCACGCATCATGGGTTTTACTTTTTTATTTTATTCCAGTAATGAAAAACTAGTTTAACAAGAAGCAATATAAGGGCCTGTGAGATGGCTCAGTGGATACTTGCTGCACAAGTCCAACTATATGATTTCAACCCCCAGAACCCATGATGGAAGAAGATAAATGACCATCTGAGTTATCTGAGTTCCACGTACGTGGTATGGCATGCATGTGCTCACAGGCACACATACTGATGTGCATATGTGCAAACACACACTAATAAACAAACAAACAAACAAACAAATAAATAAATGTAACTTACCACATCAACAGGCTAAAGGAAAAGTCCATACTAAAATTTCAATATACACAGTGAGCATGTTAATAAAATGCAGCATTCCTCCTTCTTAAAATGTATGGCAAATGAAAAATAGAAGGAAACCTTCTCAACACGTTAAGTGTAACTTTGGAAAACATTGCTGTCAGAGTAATTTGTGCTGAAAGCCACATGCTTTGCCCTGAGGTCTGAAGTCGCACAAGGCTGTGTCCTCGCATGCATCACTTCTCTTCACTTACACTCTCATCACTTGTACAGAGTGCAAGCAGTGCGCCGAAGCAAGGAAAGGAAATAATGTGCACACAGATTTGAAAGGAGAATCCAAATGACCTGTTCACAGATGACATTGTCCACGCAAGAACATAGAGACACATACAAAAAGAGGCACCGGAACTAAATGTGCAAAACAGTGAGCATGTGGAAGGGCTGACAGGAGAGTTGAACACTTTCCATACCTCACGATTCTTCTGCTTGGCATTGCCTTGAGACATGAAAGCACATCTGTAGAATGACCTGCACACAAGTGTCCATGTGCACTTTACTTGTAAGAGCTCCAACCTGGAAACAAATAAATCATCCAAAAGCTGAGTGGAGAAACAAATTGTGGTGTACCCATTCAAATGGACGAATGATTGATACTTGCAGCATTATGGATGAAGTTCAAAACAATTATACTGGCTGAAAAGAGAGAGGTAAAAGAATTATATTCTACATGATCCCATCTACATTAAATTCTAGAAAATGTAAACTAATGTCTGATGATTGAAACAGTGGGTGTGGGAAGGCAAGGTCGGGAAAGAAAGGTTGCATTGCAAAGTGTTGCTAGAAAACTACATACGGTTAAGTTCACTAGTCTGGTTGTGATTATATTTACACAGTTGAATGCACTAAAAACTCATCAAAATATTCATCATGCAAGTTATCATTTGACAGTCCCACTCCAATAAAGCAACTCCAATTTTCAGTAACCTCATAAAGAAAATCTAGTTTCTCACCCTTCTGGTTCTTAAAAACAGTCTTGCCTCTAGCACCCACAAATTGCCTGTTTCCCTTATTATTTTCATATAGGATTTTGATTTAAAATATGTATAATTTTTAGAACAGTCAGTGCATATTTATATTGATGCTTCTGTGTTGCTGGAGAACTTCTCTCCAGCTCCCAAGTCCCGCCAGTCCCTGGTTCCCTGACCGAACCCATTCATAAAATGAACACACAGATGCTTACATTATTTAAACTGCTTGGCCATTAGCTCAGGCCTATCATTGTCTAGCTCTTACTCTTATATTTAGCCCATTTCTATTAATCTCTACTTTGCCACGTGGCGCGTGGCTTACCGGTACTTTACATCTTCCTTCTCCTCGCTGCGGCTCCAGCCAGTTCTCCTTTCACCTTCCTGTTTCCTCTCTTCTCTTTTCTGTTAGTCCCGCCTATACTTCCTGTCTGGCTACCGGCCAATCAGTGCTTTATTGATACAGAGTGATATCCACAGTACTTCTGGGACAGGATAGTTACGTTCTAGAGTCTTAGGCTGATTGTAATTTTTTGTTGTTTGTTTTCCTGCTTCTAATTTATCCTCTTTCTTTCCTCTCATCCCTTTTCTTCCCCAGTCACAATTTTTGTGTGGAATTATTACTTTACTATGTCTTCAAAAAAGGGTTTGTTTTCTTAATATTTGTGTTGCTCACAATGTGTCCATTCTAGACTGTTAAGTACTGGTTTATGTGGCTGTCTGACTTGTTTTGACTGGCCGCCCTTCTTCACTTATCCCCTGCCCTTTCCCTTAAAAGGCAGTTTCCAGTCTTCTCTCATGTTACATCTGGTGCTGATCGTGAAGTCCACCCATCTTTTATCTTTGTATAGACAACTTATCACTTACAAGTGACAGTTTTCAGATTTTCTGTTTACTGATGGTGTAAGTTCAGATGTGGATTTAGTCATGTAAGAAGCTGGGTAACATTTTTATGTTTGTTATCTTTGCATTAATTCTGTCTTCAGTACCAGATACTTTTCAGAAGATATTTTTTAAACAAAAGCATTTTAAAGATATTGTTGGCATACCATAACATTCATTCTTTTAAAATGTAGTATATTCACCAAGTTGTGCAGCCACTGTGATCATCTCTCCAAATGCTGTGTAATCTTGGTGATCACTCCTCACAAATGTAGCATCACCGTTAGTGATTACTCTCTGTTTTTTGGTCTACCAACTTCAGCAAATACTAATCTGTTTTTGTCATTTATGGATTTACCCACTCTAGTGAAGAGGTGATTTGTTGAGCAATAAGGAAGAAAGTGGATGTTTTAAAGAAACGGAGTCATTACTCGCATGGCTTTTGTGCCTCGTTTCCACATGGCAGAGCGTGTTGAAGGCTCATTCCTGTTGCACCATGCACCAGCATTCCTTCCTCTCATTGATGAGTTAGTTTACATCTTCAGATAGACTCCATTTTGTTTACCCACTTACTGGTTTATGGGCACTTGCCATGCTTTCCTTTTGTGTTTTATTTTAAATTGCCTTATCATCAACTTGTTATGAATGAATAAAATCTTGAACTATACCTGGCTAAAATTTGTTTTGTTTCGGAGGCTGGCAGTATGGTTCAGTGGGTAAGGTATGTGCTGCACAAGTCCGATGACCGAGTTTAATCCATGGAGGGAACAGAACCCACAAACTTGTCCTTTGCCCTCTACAAGGCACCAGCTGGCATCATTACCAACCCACGTGCATAATAATAATAAATAGATAAAATCCTGTTTAATCAGTTTCTCTAAGGTCAGTGCCCCTCATTTGTCACTAAAACTTCTTTTCACATTTGAAAATAAAATTATTTACTGAAAAAGCTCCCCTAGTGCTGGAGGGAGGCGCAGGCTGGAAGATAAGCCATAGAGCATTGCAGTGGAGTATGTTCTTGGCCGCACCTTGCCCCACGTAGTTTTTTTTTTTTTTTTTTTTTTTTTTTTTTTTAAGCCTCACAATGAATAAGTAAAGTGCATGCCAGGAACTGGTAGGTAACAGAGGGCATGAAATAGGAGTCATACATTAATCATACACACATGCCATTAGTTATGCTCCAAGAGGCTAGCATAGTTCATAATTTCTCATTCTCTCTTTAAACAGAAGGATTCCTGTCTTTATGTCTTTGAAAATATTGAAAATCATATTACTTTGTATTTGCCTCTGATCCGGAGTCAAACCACTGCCATGTTTTTGCCTCTCTGTCTCAGTGTTTGCCCTTCTGCACCTCAGCGTTTCACAGTGCTGCTCATATGAAGCAGTGTTTGCCTTTCCCTCCCATTACTCCTTCAACAGTTTCACAGTTGTGGCTCAGAAATAGCCTTTACCCAAAATGCTGTTGTTACTATTGCAAATCTAGTGCCAGAACTGTAGGTGGCTTGACCTACATCGTGTCCAACCTTTCTACATTGCAACATGGTATTGTCATCTGTAGAGGTCACACTTGGGAACTACAAAATGCAATTAAAAAAATCACAAAATATCTACCTTATAATGTTTTAAGTAAGGTGTCCCATTTATAGTCGTCCCAGGGTACATACAGCACACCAGTAGTAGGGTGAGCATAGGAGGGTGAGCATGCCTGGCAGAACCTGCATCTTTATCTCTACCTGCTGCTTCCACCACCAAGATGCCCAACATTGATCCCATTACCAGATACCAACTATTGATAAGATCTGATAAGCAGCCTTGACACTTTTTATCCTCTTCCAAAAAAAAGAGAGACCTTACTAAACGGCCTCAGTTGTCACAAAGAAGTGAAGGAGGTATGGCTCTACCAGACCTCCTCATGTTTGTGTGCTGTAACTTGTCATTCACACCTCATTCTTTCTGTGCATAAATACGTCTTTTAAATCAAAACAGTTTACATATCTTTGCTATGAATCTGGGTGGTAACATCAGCTTGAATTGATACTTGTTGAATACCCATAACAAGCAGAGTCTATTTGCATGAACCAACAAATTGATCTTTCACATTGGAAACCACCACAAAATGAAGCAGCACTATGATGGCAAAGCAACAATAATACATTATCAAATGAAGACCTTTTCCTGTGGGAGCTGTGATGCATGACCCCTCACTACGCTGCAGAGTGCCCACTGGGAAGGTGGACATGTGAATACTGCAAGTCAGTCTCTGGAAGTTAAGTCGGAAATGCCTCTGAAGAGTGAGCTCAGCACTTAGGGTTCTGCAACAGCTGTATCTGTGTGCCATTATCTCATGCATGCAGAAGGTAAGTTGTAAACAAGCAGGCTTGAATGGTCCTTCATTTTCTCTTCCATCTCCTGGTTACATTACATCCTCCATAGTTATCTGATGAATGATGTGGGTAGTAAAAAGGAAAAAAAAATACTCGAATAAAATTTCTGTTGCCAACACCAACTTCCCCTAATCCCCTGCAGCCAATTTCTTAGCAACAACAGAGGCTCCTACCACCTCACTGACTTCAGACTGGAGGTCTTCCTTCTCAGCTGCTCACTATTCTTTTACTCTGCAGTGTTGATGGAGCCTAGGGCCTTGCTCATGTTAGACTTACTCTGCATGGAGTGTGTTCCCAGATATTTGGCCCTCTTGAGCCATGGAATCCTCACATCTGGAAAGTAGGCTCTTTCAGTTTGTTTACAATTCCCTTCCAGTTTCCTTTCTAGATTGCAAGTCAAGGCAGTCCCCAACTTCCAGAATCACCAGGGAAGAGCTAAATGAGAATCTTCACCCTACAGAGTGAGGCAACAGGCTGGAGCCTAACGATTGAGGGAAATGGTACTCCAATTCAGGCCCAGGAAGTGGTTCTTAGAAATGACTCTGCCTTCAAAGCCTGTGGAGCCATCAAAACATTAGAATGGTCTGTACTCCCTCACCTTGATAGGAGTGTTTTGGGAGGATCTTCTCAGGTCTCCTCATCCTTGAAGGACCCAAAAGTCACTCAGTTTGGAGAGGGCTGTGTCACACAAACATCCCACTCAGGTGTATCAAACAGATGGCATTGGAATGAGAACCAGGAGGGCACTCAATGAGGTGAATGCCATGTGGCCACAGTCACAGCAATGGATGGAATCAATGGATGAAAATAACCACAAGGTGTTGTTTTAGAAACAAACAAACAAACAAACCAAAAAATTTTGGGCCAGGCACAAT
This sequence comes from Peromyscus nudipes, assembly GCA_902168325.1. Classification (NCBI taxonomy): domain Eukaryota; kingdom Metazoa; phylum Chordata; class Mammalia; order Rodentia; family Cricetidae; genus Peromyscus; species Peromyscus nudipes. The sequence goes on along the minus strand of CABHPH010142177.1, from coordinate 40,394 downwards.
GGTGCGTACCTTTAATCATAGCACTCTGGAAACAGAAGTAGATGTGTTTCTGTGAGTTTGAGGCCAGCCTGGTCAACATAGCACAATCTAGGCTACAATAAGTCAGAAAATAGCCAGAAGTGCATCCAGAAAAATATATTTGAATAGCAGAGTAACTGAACATCCAAATAGTTGGTAATATAAAATGACCTGATATGGTAGTATTTTATTTGTGCTGAAATGTGATTCTATTTGTATGTTAATAAATAAAGTTGCCTGGAGATCAGAGGTAAAAGTGAGCCATTAAGCAGAAGTCTGGCAGTGGTGGCACACGCCCTTAATCAGATTACTCTGGCAGGCAGAGTCTTTGTGTGGTCAAGGACACTAATCTCAGTAGCAACCATAGAGCCCTGGAGGTCTGTATAGACAGGCAGTGACGAGGAAGTCATGAGGCTGGGCTTAGAGCCAATGAGAAGGCAGAACAGGAAAGCAATAAAACACAAGTCACAGAGGAAGAAGTTCTCTCTCTCTCTCTCTCTCTCTCTCTCTCTCTCTCTCTCTCTCTCTTTCTCTCTCAGGGGAAGCGATGGTGGCCAGGTGGTAAGATAAGGTGGTTTTGGCTCTTTGCTAGTGCTCTGGTCTCTTGGGCTTTTAACTCTGTATTTGGCTCTGTGTTTCTTATTTAATAAGACCTTTAGAATTTCATCTATAACTTGATCTCATTTGTAGCTAGCAAAGTATAAATTAAAGCAGAATGGCTGAAATGATGAAAGACTAACAGTAAAAGTATCAGTGTGCTGTATCAGTACAGGCAGGAGACTAATTGAAACACACACACACACACACACACACACTCCTTGACTCTATGAACAGTGTTTGCATAGTTTATGATCAGGAAAATCTGCTACTGTTTTATATACTGAAGAGAAATGTGTGAGAAGAGACATGGACAAGGGTATTTATGGAAATACTCTTTACAGCTATCAAACTTTGAAAGTTAAGCACCAAGTCAACAAGGAAGTTGAACCGAAGTGTTGTCATACTGTGGGGCACTAACATGTGGCAATAGAGATGAAACACCAGAGCTCTGTGCAGGTTAATGAATGAACTTCATTAATACAATTTGGGTCACTAACGGATTCAATTAATGTGAAGTTTAAAATAGATGGATTAATCTTTGGGTTTGAAGTCTGGGTGAGAAATGAGGAGCTAGTCCTCAGTGGGGACCTTCAGAAGAGTTTGGAGAAGTGGTTGGAATTTTAGCTTGCTCATGGGCATGTGACTTAAATTGGATGTTGAGTGTTTGCCCCTTGGTGGTTCTTGTGCTAAGGACTTGGCCTTGGGCTCTACTGGGAGGTGGTAGGATCAGTAGGAGGTCCTTACATTATTGGAGTCAGGTCATCAATGTGGAGTGGAGGACTCTGGTCTCTCTCTTGCTGCTTCCTGACTGGTAAGTTTTCTTCCCTACATACTTCCACCACGATGCATGGCCTCTCCAGAGGCCACAAGTGATGGGGCCAAAGTATGAATGTTGCATGAGGTAGTACATATCCCCTTCTTTTGGTCCTGGAACCCTCTTTCACCAGTTAACTGTGCAATGGGTTTCATTCACTTAGTCAATGAATGAATAAATTGAGTTGTGTGGGTGCTGTATAAATTTCAGGGAAAAATGGCAAATGCAAATATTGGAAGCACAGGGCTGTTGCCATCTTCTCTAAGCCCATGTAACCACAAGGCTCAGACTCCTCATGCTCCTCGTTTTTGGACAAAATGTTAGAACAGTTTTAGGTTCATAGCAAAATGTAGTGGAAAGTACAGACATTTCCCTTGTGCTCCCTGCGCCTGCACATCACACCCTCTCTGTCAACACACCCGAGCCACGTGGTCTGCTTTTCGAAGTCAAGAAGCCAACAGCAGCACATAATCGCCCAGAGTCCAGTTTACCGAGGTGTACTCTTGGTGTTGGTCCTTCTGTGGTGTATGTATGGTGACATGTGAGTAGCTGATCACGTGAGCTATTCAGTTGTGTGGTGAACACGGAGAAAATGAACAAGGATTTAGAGGGTTCTACGTGCAGCAGCTGTGGTGTGGATACAGCCTTCAGGAACGAGCCCAAACCTGAGCCCAGACATCATAAAATCTCTGAAAGAACAAAGCTGAGATGGGCATGTGGTGGAGAATCCGAGAACCACCTGAAGAAATGGAAGGCTGAGGAAAAGGACCACCCCTGTCAGCCCGAAGGTGGCGGGCCCTGGCTTAAGGGCTTCCTTTTCTTTGACCTGTGCACCACTTAAAACTTAATGAAGGGCAAGAGAGAAAATTAGGCAGGAGAGCTTCCGTCCTGTAGTTGACTGGAATTTCCACGCAGGCCAGCTGGTCTCTGAGCTCACACTTACTAACTTTCAGAAGGAACCTAGAGGCTGCAGGGTGGGGTTGTAGAAATGCAGGTGAGTCTGAGTGAGGGAACAAACAGTCGGGTGAAGGATCAGAATGGAGCAGCAGTGCCCTCTGCAGGTGGTATGGTCTTCACTCCTCTTCACCTACACTTCTCAGTGCCCCCTTAAGGCAGCAGAGACTTGGGTTCATTTTAAATCCTAACTCTCGTTCTTGTACTTATTGATGAACGCACACTGAGGGTACAGACAGAGCCCAGATATCTACACTGACAGGAGTGTCCAGGGTGGCCCTAGACAACAGCTCCTCAGAATTTAACAGAACATTCTTGAAAATATCCAGGCCTTTGCGAGTTAAAGTAAAATTCTAGTGATGAAGCTGTAGGCTGGAGGGTGGGGACAGGGAAGATCTGGATACTGAGGGAGGCCTACAAAGCACCCTGGAGTCATCAGTCCTAGGCCAAGGATGGTGCACCATGGAATAGTTCACCTGGGCTCGGAGCCCCGGAATCTAGCTGTAAAAAGAAAAATCCATTTCCTTCCACCACTCTTTTCTGTCCCTCTGCCCTGTTAATTCCTCCCCGAGCAGCTTCGGAGGACTTTTTGAGTTCCTGGTTCTCTACCAGTCTAGGAGACTGTTCCATCACAGACACTGTGTGGTTCTCAACACCGGAGTGGCAGACAGCCATCTGTTGCTGTATATTAATAGCATTTTGGTGGCCCCATTTTTACAGTACCCCAAAGGGAAAGAAGGGCTTCCTGGATGTGCTTGAGAATGACCTGTCCAGCCTTGGGCTGGTTTCTCAGACAGACTCCAGTGCATTCAGACACACACATTGTATTCCCCTAGGGTAATGTATTGTGAGGAAGGTGGAAGGCTGTGCCCCTCACTTAAGATAGTGTAGGTTGGATTCTTGCTTCTAAGGGTTCAAATGCTTTGCTCCAGGGTAGGGAATTAATTGACCTTTTTTTTTCTTTCAAAATATTAGCTTCCATGTCTTTTGAATCTAAAGCCGTGTTTTCTTTGACGCGATGTTTTTGTTTTGATTCACACCTTATCTTTCTGTAGCTGTTATCTCAGACTGACCTGGAATCTGCCATGTGGCCCAAGCTGCCAATAAACCTGTGCTGCTCCTGTCTAGGCCTCTGGAGGGTTAGGGTTACAGGTGTCAACACACGCAGTACATGTGCTTTTTAAAATGGGGCTGATTGCCAGTAATAAATAGAAAAAGACACAGAGCAATGCTTTAAGAACCTAAGTTTAACATCTCATTGGAAACAACTGCCAGTATGAAGTTGGCTTTTCCAAGGGAGGCAAAGCCCCTAGCTGAAATGATGCTGGGCACCTGCATCCAACATATCTCAGAGCAGACTTTGTTTCTAACGCAGCTCTCCAGAGCCAGCAGCTCTTTCCCCTCGCTTCTTGGTGTGTTTCATTTCCATTACTGCCCTCACTCAGAATGTAGAGTTCTCAGGGCTCTTCCTGGAAGAAAAAGTTAGGATCTTGATTAGAAGGGTCTCTGGGGGCAGTGATCCTTGAGGCTGGGGACCTGTGACACTTTGAGTTGATCAGGAGAAGTAGGAAGTCCCCAGGTCTCCTTAGGGCTAGACTTTGGGATGGGCTCTCAGGGTCGCTAAGGTTGCCTTTTCACGTGGACCACACAGACTGGAACAGAGAATGCTGTGTGGGAACCCCACTGGACTGCAGACCAGACCAGAGGCTCAGCCTCTACTGTCTTGCAATCTGACCTGATTTTCTGAAGGGCACAGGTAAGTGTGGGTGAGGGTTCCGGGAAAGTGAATGGATGGGTAGTGCTGCTTGTAGTTTCAACTAGAAAAGTGAAAAATTGTTTTATTTTTGATATCTGAATAATATAATAATATAATAATAATAATGCCTCAAACACCTTTGTTAATGTGAAATATTCATCAACCCCTTGTGTTTTGAGAATTCATATCACAAAACAGTCACAGTACCCTTCTGGATTGTCTGGTTGCCAAATGAACTAATTTATCCACTTCATTCATTCATTCATCAGCTATTAGAGCATCCACTATGGTCATGATAAAGGGTGTGCCATATTGAACAAGATATAGTCCTGAGTTCTTCCTGTTCTTGCTGGAGTCCTGGATGGGAGATGAGGAAATGGTGTGTAAAGGACATTGACTGGGAACAAAAGGTGTAGGGCTTTAATCTCACTCCTGTTTCAACTTCTGAGCAAATTTAGACCGAGTACTCACCATTGTGACCTTCACTTTCTGTACATATAAAACAAGGTTAAATTGTCTTTGCATCTATTTTGTCCCATTGCATTTACTCTTTTAAGAGTTCACATACAAATAGTTAAATAAAAAATGTTTTGTATCCTTGGTCAGGAGTGATTATTCTGTCAAAGCAGTTGATGGTACTGTCTCTACGTCTAGCATTTACTGTGAACACCCACAGACAAAAGACAGCCACTTCTCACAACAACATTGTGCAGTTGGGGTAATGAGTTTATTATATTTATATACAAGTAAGCATTTATTGACGTTTTGTCAAAAGTGAGGGATGAGGTAACAGAAACTATTACGGCATGATAACGAGATAGCTGCACCAGGCCAATACTGAACTTTAAGACTCAAAAGAACACAGACCCCTAACATCACAGCTTTCAGGCAGTGCAGTTATCCGACCACACGGGCAGCGCTACAGCACAAGCAGCACGGGACAACAAACACCACTGATGAGGCAGTTAATGACTGGGGATGGAGCGGGCTGGTGGGTGCCTGGGGTCACTGTTGGGAAAGGGCTTTAAAATCGCATAAATCCCCCATATCTTTTTTCTATCTCAGGAACTTCTTTAGAGTAACTTTCACCTTCTTCATCGGAGGGCAGAGACTCAGCAAAGCGCTTCAGGAAGCCCCCGTATCTCTTCTGGTAGTCCATCCACCACTCTGGGCGGCCCACCCTCCTCATGAAGCCTCCATAGCGCTTCTGCAGCTCTTTTGCTTCGTCTTCCAGCTGGGGGCTTCTTTTGAGGCCTCTCATGAAGCCCCCGTACCTCTTGCTCACACTGTCGTCCTCCCTGTCAGTGCTCTCCTGGTGGTGGGTCTCTCTTGCACGGTTGTCTCCTGTTCCCAGGAGCTCTTTCAGCAGGTCGGAGGAGTTGGCCAGGGTGTCACCCTCATCTGCATCCTTCTTCATGAAGCCGCCATACCTCTTGGCAAGGATCTCCCCTCCATTGGCTTCTTCTTCTGGCTCCACAGGATAAAGCTCATCCATCTTCTTCATGAAGCCCCCATACCTTTTCATGAACCCTCCATACTTCTTGGCCAGCAAGTGGCCCTCATCCTGTTTGCCACTGTCTTTGAACATGTCAATGCTATCCCAAGGGAACTCAGGCTTGAACACCTGCAGGAGATCCTTGCAGGTCTCCCAGGTTTTGAGAGAAGGCAGCTGTCCTTCACATTCCAGTGTGCAAGCCTGGGAAGACAAAAAGACGCATGACCAAAAGGGACCCTTCTGAGCCAATGATGGACCATAGTTATCTGCTTTAGTATACACACTGTCACAGAGAAAGACTATTTCTACTCTCTTATCATAGTTTTCTCTCAAACTGAACAGCAAACCAGGGAGCACTGGAAAAAGGAATCAAGTGGGTAATAAAGTCTCATTAGAGATCTTGTTTGGTATGCTGTGTCATCACAGGATCCTCAATTCTGACTCAAATGGCTGCCTTCACAACCCAGTCTCGCCACATTATTTCCTACTGAAGATGCAATTTTGTTTGAGACTTTTTGAGCCCCACGGGAGGAATTTCTATTTATCTGATTAGGGACATTTCCTAAAATTTCCCCCCACAAGAGTCAAGCTTATTAATGAGACTTACGAGAGTGACCCTTGTCACTATCTTACTCAGTCTCCCTGCAAATACTTCCAACCTTCAAAGAAAAGGCACTCAAAACACTACACCACACTTATTTGTTAAGGATTACTTGATTGGCCAAAAAATGAGATGCTTTGACCTACCCCCCCCCCCCGCAGCTGATTAAAACAGATTTGATCATTTTGAACCAAATGCTGTTAATTACCTGGATGCAATGCACAGATTACTCATATTATTTTCTTAAGATTAAGCCATTGGTGTATAAAACAGGTCTTTGTCAATGCAGACGTATTCTTTAATAAAGGAGGAATTAGCAGCATGTAATTACTTTCTTATTATAGAGTAATTCAGCTCAAGCCATACTCAGCTTTAGGCTACACATCTTAAATGACTCCTTCAGACAATTTTTCTAGTCAATTGCTTGCTTTCAATAAAAAAACCCCATAAATATTAGATAATGTTATAAAATCCTATGATGTTCCTAAGCATTTCAGGGGACTTCACGACCTTTGAAAGGACCTTACAGACACCAGCCTACAGCCTTTGATCTAGACAGGAAATCTAGTCCTGTTCTTGGCATTTAAAAATTGATATGTTCATATTAAATACACACATTATTTTCACAATGAAAGCTTTTTATTCATGCAACAAAAATCTTCTGGAAAGATAGTTAACCAACTTTTAATGGTTATTTTAGTTTTGTGTCTAAGAAAATTAAATATATGAGTACATAAAAGCTAAAGAGGAGCTAATTAAAATAATCCATTTTATTCTTGAAAATACATGATTAAAGACTCAAAACATCATTAAAAGCTTAAGAAATACAAGTCGTAATAAGATTTACATTCTAAAAATGTATTTCCTTATTTGGTGGTCAAAAATGAATGTCATTGATGTAGCTTTAGGGGTACTTATCACACAGCCAGTGCTCTGGTCTAGAGCACACTAAATGGTAACATCTAGACAATTGTCAAGGCATCTTCTCATCTCGGTGCCCATTACACTATCTCATGGGAACCTGGTAAATATTAATTGACTAACTCTGTATCTTTGGCTAGGCAACCTCCTTTTGCCTCTGAGTTCTAGCAAAATTCCAGAACAGCTGTAATTTATCAACATTTGAGCATTAACTAATTCTCTGTCAATGAGAAAACAGCAACATTAAATGTACACCACAATGGAAAACAAATAATTCATTCAAAAGGCTTCCTAAAAGATGTTGTCATTAATAGAGGCTTTTCCCTAACCTGTTCATACTGCACATGCCCCCATCATCTGCACCACAGATAAGGACAGAGAACTACAATAGCAAGGAAAAACTGTATGAGGGAAAGCGGAGGAAAGAGCAACACCCCTTCCACACTCCCCCATCATGTTCTTAATGATGAGTGGCAGTTGAGAAGAAGTAGAGAAACCAGAAGTTTCTCTGCTGTTGGGCAGCTACTTGTCATACAAGGACCTCTGTTCATGCTCCTCAGCAATGGAAAAGGACGATGAGCATCATTTTTGATCTTGGTGAAGGGAACAGTTGAGTGAAATTTTCTTGACTAGGTATTGCTAAATGTCAGTTATACTTGAGTTCTCAAATCATATAATTTAGTAAATCTGCTACTGTTTGAGGCCAGATTATTGGCTCACAAACTCTTCTAGAATTCACATCACCACCACAGAGCTGGCAGAGAACCTTAACGCTACGTGTTGAGTTTGTAAGTTTGTGCTGTGCTCATCAAGTAGAGGGCAGAGCTAAAATACCAGTGACTGCTCAAAAATTACCCGTGGCTGTGCCCCAGAATTCAGGAGCCAGACAGAGATCTTCAGTACCGTAGGGTTTTAATCCCCTGTGTCTAAAGTCCATTACTCACAAGGTTGATTCTTATTTACACTCGCTCAATCTTTAGGGAAACCTCACGTGACTAGTCTCATGACTATAGGAGAAGGAAGAAAGCTGAGTGAGAGCACTCCTGTTTAAGATGGAATAATTTCCCCCCACAGTTTAATACACAGTGCGCTCCTCTCTAAGACCAAGTTAGTCTACATCAACTGAAATAGATCATGTGATCCACCATTTCAGATGAAGCAAACGACATCTAATTGGAAATCAGTTTGGATTTTGGAACTCCCTGTTTCTTCTCCATTTCAAACATCTCAAAAATGTGAAGCTCCCTCAAAGCCTCAAGTGTGAGCTGTGGCAGTTCGAACTAACATGACCTTCTCTTTTGAACTATCAAGGAATTTCAAAGGCAGGGCAAGTGATCATTGAGAGAGTGAGTAAAAAAGGAAGCCTCTGGAATCTCAAATCTACAGATTCAGACCCAGGGGCCCCCACTCGTGATTGGAAAGCCTGTGGACGATGACGAAGAGAACAGCCATTTTGTCTTCCCTAGCTCCTGTGTGGGGCAGGCTGTCTTTGGACTGATTCCAGCTCTTTGGATGTTGACTGTCTCGCCTGTGCTCTTCTCACAGCCAAATCAAACTGTCACTTTAACCGTTATTATAAAAATGCAGTCAAGACAAGGCAAAGGGGAATTCTGGAACTATTAGTTCTTTCTGGCCTCTTTGGGCAACTCCCTACCTCTCCCCTTATTCTTTTCCAACCCAGAGAGGAAGGGCTCAAGGCTCAGGAAGCCCAACAAAAACAACGGGGTGGGGGGTGGGGCACGCTCTTTAACAAAAACAACTACCTTCTTTGCAGGAAGGATGTTTGTTTGAAGGGCCCTTGGCTTGGGTTCTAAAGTTGGGATGAAGACTTCTTTCTGATAACCTAGATGAAGTGCTATCCGAGGTACTGAGAGAACACATGTTGGGGTTCCCGCATCCCCAGGGTCAAAACAAAATTGGTTTGTGTGGAGATAGATACTTCAGCCCTTAAGGGTCCCAGATAGGCTTGTTCCAACATTGGAAAACAGAGCGAATCGGGATCAACGTTTTGGAAATGTCAGGGTCACCCAGGTCACCAAAGGCTCGTGCAGTGCACCTTCCGAGTGCGTGTGACACTAGATGTCTGCAAGTCTGGCTGCATGAGCATGGCCGAGGACATCTCCTCACCGAGAATTCAACTCACCAGGAAGTTGATGTCTCCGGGGCGTACTAGGCGGTAGCTGCACTTGGCGCAGTCCTGGCTGCAATCTGCCTGCACTGTAGCCAGGAGGCAGGACCCAAGCGCCAGCAGCCAGGTGCAAAGTCTCAGGAATCGCGCCATGGGCTGTAGGAGAGAAGGACGCGCACATGTAGTCTTTCTTGTCCGGTCTCTGAAAGGTTCCCTAGGAGGAAACCTTGCTGGGTGGGAGGTCGTGGAGCAAGACCCGCACAGACACTCTTTCCTGGACTCCGCCCACAGACCAACACCTTCCCGGGTGACTCAGGCTCGGTCCGGAGTGGCTCTGGCCGTCCTGGGGCTCCCTCCCTCCCTGGTGGCATTCTGTTTTCCTGGGGGCACCCTATCTTTCTGGGGCGTCCTGTCCTCCCGATGGCATCCTGTTCTTCCGAGGGCCTCCTGTCTTCCCCGGGCGTCGGTTGCCCAGGGCAAGATTCTGTTGCGAACACTGGAAATCGCGGCTCGGGAGCGGGCGCTTGGGGTCGAGGAGCCGGACCCCCATGGCAAAGAGGAACCCCGAGAAAGTTGGGCGAACGCATGCAATGAGGGAACAGGCGACGGTCGCCATGGCACGGGAGACTTGGGGGCAAAGTCACTCACGCTGCCACTGTTCAGACGGAGCAGGCTCCTGGAGGCGCGGGTCCCAGATGTCACTCTGCAAAGGAGAGAGAAGAAGGCAAGTGTGAGGCGGCCGCGTCGGGGAGCTGGGCAAGGCGCGGGGCAGATCCCGACCTCACCCTCGCGGTCCTCGGTGTCGCTGGGCTGCGAGGCTCTGAGAGTCCGGAGGCTGGCAGCGGACACAGCCACTTTATAATTAGCCCCAAACCGAAGGAGGCGCGCGCGCCCCAATCGCCGGCGGGCTGCCGCTGACGCAGGCCCTACGCCAGCCCGCGCCGACGCCTGGCGGGAGGGGACGTCCCCGCAGCACGCGGCCCCCGAGGGTGGCGGGTGCGAGTGGGCGCCAGAGGCCCCCCCACCGCGCAGTTGAGAACTCTGGGGAGGGCACGGAGGGGAAACTGCTTTCCCTGCATGAATCACTTCTGTGGCACCGTGGGTGGGGGTGTTTGAAAGGGCAGACGGACTTGGGTTTCTGGGAGAAGTTGGACATCCACGGATTTGGCGAACCTGCCCCTTCCCCACTGCCTCTCCAGGAGTACTGCAGGGACATCCCCTGCACAACTATCCGAAAGTCGTAGTTTTTCACCCCTCTGCCCCGACTTTCCTGCTGTCTAACAGCGTCAAGTGCACAGTAGGCACTCAGTTAATAGTTACAGAAATCAATAATTGAACTTTCCTGGGAATCTTAAACTTTCTCCTTTAGATCAGTGAGATCTCCGGTCCCAGAAGCAATACCACAGGTACAGAAAACAAAACAAAACAAAGCAACCCTCCCCCTCAAACAAAAAGGAACCTCAAAAAACAGAAACCACGTTCTGGGAAGCATGTTCTCCAAAGACCACAGGAGGGGTCAATCTTGGCTACCGGGCGGACTTGCAGGTTCGGGACTTGCTGTCGCCAGCGTGCTGCACAGAGTGTTTTGGGGGGGGGGTGTTTGATGAGTAAGGGGGGTGTCGGGGAGGTTTAATGTCAGTGTGTCAGGAGTTTTGTGTGGAGGGAACAAAGAAGAACGCTGTCCTGGACGCCCTGTCTTGGGTCTTGTACATCTTGTCCACAGGGAGGGGACCTAGCTACAGAAGGTGAGGCTGAGACTTGCAGAGCAGCCCGCTCCCTCACTTCCCGGGTCTGTAGATGGTCGTTAGTCAGGAAGCTTAGATCTTACTCTAAGATCTCATATTTTTTTCTACTTGTAAAAAGGCAGCGGAAGTAACATGCTATTATATTGACACACGAGAGAGAAGGCACGGTGTTTAGGACAGAATCTTCTGGAATAATGGACGAAATTACTTAACCTGTCTGGCCTCAAAAGTTGTTTTTAACCACTCATCATCTCTCCTTTGGATCTATTATCAGTTTACCTCACATATCCCTTTTAAAATTCACCCATTGTTTGTACCGGTCTCCCTCGCCGTAGAAGGATATCACAAACAATTCGAGAGTTCATAAAGAGAGAATCTCAAGGTTTTCCCAGTCATACAAGTAATTTGTAAAGGATCGGCCACCGTGTTCAACCTTCGCAGCTCCTGCCTCCACGCAGCTCCTGAGAGGCTCAATCCGAAATGCGTCCCCCATTTTGGTCGCTAGAGGGCGGCGCTCTCCTGCGTTGGTGGAGCACACCGAGGGCTAGGACCACATCTACTCCCCCGCAGGACTCACTGTGCTGGCTGAGGACACTTCACAGACCGCTCCAAGGGATACACAGGTGCACTTGTTTTTTTCTCCTGCCTGGGGAGGCCTTGTACTTGGACCATGAAAGCACAGCACTTGTGTGGTACAGGCCAGCTTTGTCCTCTTTCTACTTTTTAGATCCTTCCCACCAGCGTTTTGATGACTTTTGTTTGTTCTTGCTTCTTCTCCCCGATGCAAAAGAGAGCTTCTGTCTGTCGTCACTTAAAGACGATTTCCTCTCGTTGCCCAGGCTTTGCAAAAGAGACGACTGCACTGCAGTACTGTGCAATATGCTGAACAGAAAGAAAGACACCTTTCTGTATCTGGGCTTTTGTACGCCTGAGATGTTCCTCGGACTCTCAAAGGCCTAGTGTGCTTCTCTTGGAATGTTTAATGTCCTCTCTGGGTCTCTTGGAAGGCTGCCTTTTCTCAGTGGCTTTAAAAATGTCACAAGAGCGACAACAAATGAGAATGCTCCCTAGAATCCCTCAGGCCTGTCCAGCACAGATAGTTTGGTTACAGCCCGTGGTTAATAAATGTGTGCCAACTGGATGGTTGCATGAGTGAGGCATCAGTGGGTTAATCTTGCTTGCAAAACAAATCAGTGTTTCTTCTTATCATTTCCTCCTATCTACGCTCTGGGTAGAAGTCATGTTTCTGCATTAATTTCATTAGATTTGAACAGTTGCAATGACTGGTTTGAGATCCATTTTTTGTCATCGTCTTTTAAATATATGTGGTAGATTTTGTAGCTGTGTTCTGACAAGGAGCCATTTCAGAAATCAGACCCCCAAACACGGAAGGACACCAGTCTTAAAACATTCATTTCGGAGATTTCTGATTCTCAGGTCAAGACCCAAACCTTACCTTCTGACTCTAGGGTTGCAAACATCAGCTCAGAGCCAGCATGGTAACTTCTTGGGGTGTTTAACCCAGTTCTTAGCTGTTCAGCAAAGTGTTTGAGAAAGAAGGCAGAGGAAAAGTCCTGTAGGCGTCCCCTTCCATCCTCCTTCTTCATTCCACTCGAAATGCATGAGATCAGACAGAGCTTTCCTCTGGCCCCCCTCTAAGGCTCAGTGGAGGATGGAGGCAGCTCCTACCAGCAGAGGCTTCATGCTCTAGCATGTCAAAGGCTTGGTACTGTGCCAGAGCCAGGGAAATCTTAACTGATTTTCAGCTCCAATCTAAGGTGGATGTTTTGTAAAATGGGATCCTGTGACTGTGGCAAGTTAGCATGAAGCATCTCTGCTGTTAAGGGATTCTTTCGGGTAGGCCCAGGAAGCTTTCATAGATCGACTATGAGACAGTCACATCAGCTTGAGTATGATGCTTTTCTGTTGTCATAAGCTCCCATCTTAAGGAAACCGTGTGCTAGTTTATTCTCATTTTCAAAATCCCAGAAACAGATACAACTCTTGAAAGAAAAGGTAACCTGGGGTATGGTCACCAGAACTGAGTTTAAAAGAGAGTAGTGGGGGGAGAGAGAAGGAGATGAAGACGCCAAGTGCACTGTGAATGCATTATAATCTTAAAGGGATGCAAGCAACTTCTGAATTTGATCTTTGTGTGTCAGACAGGGAAAAATGTCACTTTTAGTATTAAATATATGCAATAAGACAAGTGAAACAAACCACAGTATGACTCGTCAGAGCCACAGAAATTGCTGTGAATACAGTTAGTATAGGTTTGTGGAGAAGCTTGACTTTCAGTAGTAACTTGTGGAAAGGTGTTGAGAAACAGTGATGTTAAAATTCTGCATTGCCTCATTGGACACAAGCCTTATTCAGCAGTTCGCCTTTGATTTGCTCTTAGTTGTTTTCAAAATTAAATTCCCAGTTCTACCTCTGCAATTCTGCCAAAGAAGCTGTTTCCATGGCTGAGGCTGTGTCAGAAGAGAAGTTACTATCAGGCTTTGAGTCCTGTCAATCACTGAGGTGAATAGAGCCACTCTGAATCAGGTCCTTAAGTGAATTTCTTTGGAAATGATCTACGTCACAGGGACTGAACATAATAGATATATATACACTAAAGCTGTTTTGAAGTGTGTTTCAGATGGCCTTGGTTAAACCAGAGGTCATGAAATGAAACCAAAAGTCATGAGCCTGGGAAAAGAACTGGTAGGGATGGAAATTAAGAATTGATAGGGACAGAAAGGGAGGGAGGGAGTGAGGGAGAGAGAAATTACGTATACATGTGTGACTGTGTTACAATATCAAACAACACAATTAATTTAAAAACACTTTTCTATTAATAGTCACATTTGTATAGCTTCCACACACCTTGGATGGACTCAAGTACTCAAATGTTTTGGCTGTAGCATCACAGGACTCATCACCATCACTGGGTTTGGGCAGTGGAGGCAGGGATGTCCTGAGTTTGAGGCCTGCCTCTGTTATATGGGGAGTCTCTTCTCAAAAACCTTCCATAAGATTTTATAGGGAGCTTGTCCAGGTATCTGCAGAGATGACCTGTCAACAGCTCAGCAAACAGAAAGGCCAACAACTCTGTTTTAATCTGTCAATGGGGCAGAGTCACAGGAGAAAGTACCTCCCTGCCCTAGACCTGGAGAGAGCAAGAAATGAATGCAGAAGAAAAAAACAAAAACAAAAGCAGCTTGCTGGAGCAGAAACCCATGACACCAACCTCCCGGGACAAGTGTCACAGTGGGCCACCTGCATCACAAGTGGCAGTTCCTGCAGCCTCAGTGGAGCCAAGGCGGCAACAGAAAATGCAGGGATCCAGGCTCATGGGCCGCACACTCTTTCGAGTGTCATCTCTAGGAGTATGACTTGGTTGTGACAGTGAACACTGGAGAAAAGTGCAGCTCCTGGCAGAGGAAGAGGGACACTGGTCAACCACGGAGCATTCTGCTTTAAAGCCTGCCCACCACAGGAGAAGCCAGGTAACCAGAGACTGGCTGACCTGAGGGGAGACTGACTGACCAACTCCACACCACTCATGCTGTGCTGTTCCATTGACAAGGAGAGTTAGGAAGAACACATGTGGAGATCACAGTCCAGGGCACAGGCTTACCGAGTAACAGACCCACAGGGCTATAGCTGTAGAGCTCCCTCATCCCAGACACAAAAATATTACTGGCCTATTGACATCAGTTTCCTTTCCTCAGTGTCTTGTATCTAGCCATCAAGCTATCAATAAAAAAGACAAGGTAGACTAAAAGGCGAAAGAACAGTTTGAAGATGCAAAGAAAGCATTGAACTCACTCAGATATACCAGGAGTGCTGGGGTCTTCAGACCAGGCATTTAAAACAGCTGTGACTTATACGTGAGGCCTATGTAAAGGGTTGTAATGGGTAAATACACAGCACCCCATTAGAAGAAATAGAAGTAAGTAGAGATATCAAACATTTAATACAGAAGCAGAACAAAACACCAAGGGCCAAGCATGCTGTAACAGAGAAGGACACATTTGAAAACATTGCTGAACTGGATATGGCTGAGGCAATAATCTCTGAGCCTGAAGACATGTCAACAAAATTGCCCAAACTGAAAATCAAAGAGAAAAAAAAGACATATCAGAGAACTTTGGGGGTGTGATATGCAGCTAAGAAGGCTCTAAGAGCGGAAGAAAGCAGTCACATGCATGTCTGGAACCCCCGCAGTCTGGAAGCTGAGCCAGGAGGACCTCCACAAGTTCAAAGCCAGTCTATGCTTCATACTGAATTCCAGGCCAGCATGGGCTTCAGAGTGAGATTCTGTCTCAAAAGAACTCTCCAACAGACAAACGAATAAACAATAAACCCCAAATCATCACACATACCCCCCTTACATTCAGCAAGTTCACTAAGCATTGAGCCCGATGGATGAGAACAGTGTGCACTGGGGACACCATTGCCAAATCAGAGGAATTCACACCTGAAAGAGGGTGGAGAAACTTAGAGGAACAAGGGATGAGTTAAGTATGCCTTCTCCTCAGAAGCAGATGCCAGTGCCTAACCTGCTGGCCCAGCAGGACACACTAAGTTCTGTGAAGGTCTTATAGTTCTATATTCTGTGACAGCGTTCTTCAGAAAGAGTTTTATGACAAAAGCTTAGGGAAGCTGTTCCTAACAATCCAAGAAGTGTTAAAGAGGAAGAGATGGAAGCCAGAAATCTGGGCCTAGAGAAAGGAATCAGTGAAATTAAATCACAAAAACTTGTTTTGTTGTTCTTGATCAGCCCAACAGATACTATATTGTTTAAAGTATCAATATCAACAATCTCTCTCTCTCTCTCTCTCTCTCTCTCTCTCTCTCTCTCTCTGTATACAAATAATAAAATGCAAAATAGTCTTACCAAAAAATTTAAAAACTGCATTATTTCTATTGGGACTATAGTTTGGGGAAGGTGACTATCCAGTACTGATCCTCTTCCCATTGTTTCCTTTTGTTTCCTGTCCTGACAGAGCAAGAGGTGAAAGAACACTCTCCCTCCCTCCC
>CABHPH010142177.1:13929-24234 GCA_902168325.1 Peromyscus nudipes | reverse complement strand
CTCCCCCCCACCCTCCCTCCCTCCCTCCCTCCCTCCCTCCCTCCCTCTCTCACCTCCTCCTTCCCTCTCCTCTCTCCTCCCCCTCCTCTCTCTCTTTCCTATCTCCCTTTCTTTCTTGAGTTTCTACCTTCTTTTTGTGTGTATCGCCTCCAGTTTCAGGACCCAAACTGGCTAAACAGCTACCCCCTGCCTGCTACAACAAGGTAGCATGGAGCTTTGACTGAACAAATTCACTCAACATATCGCCAAATCTGACAAGCCCTGGGCTTCAGGCTTCATCCACCAAGCCTGCAGGAGATCGGGCAACAAACTGTGGTGGAGGAATGGCATTTAGAGGGCCCTTTGCCGCCCCATGGGGAGATGGTTCCTGGGGTCAAGTTTCTGCAAGTATTTCCATGTACCTTCTTGCTCTCCAGACTTCTCTTGGTTGCCCCATTTTCTTAGTCTTACAGGAATGGGAGCTCCAGTCTCTGTCCTGTCTGTGGTTGCTCCTACCACATGTCTTTTCCAACAGGCTTGTTTCAGCCACACTCTGCCAAGGCCATGCTGTATTGCAAGCTAGATATTGTCCAAGGCAACATGTGAGTGTTAACTACAAGTTCACAGGGAAAGAAAGATGCAAGGATTTATATATTTTTCAAATTGGTTATCCAATACCAAGTAGTTAGTCCTGAAATCATATCAAGCAATACTAAACATACTCAGCAGGTTGTATTTATGCATTTATGCATAAATAACGGTCAGACACAGAGGCCCTGGATTTGAGATGGAATAAGGGGAAGGTGGAAGCGGCTGCAGGGAAAGGGGCGTGAGAGGGGTTGGAGGGGGGAAAGAAGGGGGTGATCTAATTATATTTTAATGAAAATGAGAAAAGCTGGTGTGGTATGGCTTTAAGCAGCACAGCTGGGCACTGAGGCTGCAGAGCTCCTGTAGAATGCCCACCTGTGGTGCAGTCCCCAGAAGCTGAGACCAGACTGCCTTTCCCCTCAGCATTTGCTTCTGTGAAACTTTATGAAGAAATTTTTATTTTACGACTTTATGTTTATGGCTGTCTTGCCTGTACATATGCACGTGTACCACATGTGTGCCTGGTGCCTGTGCAAGTCAGGAGAGGGTGTCACAGCCTCCAGGGGTGAAGTTACGGATGGTCGGATGGTCATAAGCAGCCTTGTGGGTGCTGGGAATTGAGCCCAGGGTTCTCTGCAAGAGCAGCCAGTGCTCTTAAGGGCTGAGCCATCCCTCCGTCCCTCTGTGTGGCCTTTGCCCATTGTGTCTCACTTTCCTCTCTCCTTTCCTTTGTTCCACTCCTACCACCTCGTGCCATCCAGCCCCAGTGGGCAAGGAGCTGCTAAGTCCTCTGTCTTCTTTTGTTCCAGTGACCAGAGTCTCTGGGTGTCTCCAAGTCTGTCTGAACTTTAGTGTGACTAGAGTAGTGCATTCCCTCAACCACCACCATGTTGAGGGGATGTTTGGGTTTTGAGTTGGAGAGGAGGAAGTGTCTTCTTCAGTTCATTTTGGAAATGTTTATATTCCTCCATGTGCAACTCTTTCACCTGTTTGGTTAAGCTTAATCTTCATGGTTTCAATTCTTTTTATTGTTACTGTACATTCATTTTTTTATTAATTTTCATTTCAAATCATTCATTAGTGCATAAATGCAACCAACGTTTGTATATTGATTTTATGTCTTGCCAACTTTGTTGAATTTATTAACTCTAATAGTATTTTTTGTGTGAAATATATATGCATTTCATGTCATCCACAATAGATAATTTTATTTTTTCCTTAGAAATTTGAATGTGCTTTATTGCTTTCCTGGCTAGTACTTCCATGGTGTGTGGGACAGGAGTGGATTTCACTCACTTGTCCCTAACAGTAGAGAAAAAAATATGACTCTGATTGTTGAGTGCTAGTGCTCAGGCTTTTCCTGGGCAGCCTTTATCATGCTGATGTAATTGTCTCCCCTCCTCCTTTTCCGTGTTTTTATTTTTATTATGACAGCTGTTGGACTTTGTCAGTCTTTCCTGCATTGAGCTGATCATGCTGTTTCAGTTCTTTGTTCTACCAATACAGTGTATCACATTGATTGATTTTTGTATATTCTACCATCTTTGGGTACCTAGGACAAACCCCACTTGGTCATGGTTTATATTTTGTTGAGAAAATTTTAATGTATATGTATAAGTGATGTCAGACTACATTTATTTTTGCATCATGTCTTTTTATTATCTTTGGCATCAGAGTAATGCTGATTTCATAGAATGAATTCTTCATTTCTTTTCAACAATTTGAGAAAGAATAGTATTTTCTTCTGTAAGTGTTTAGTAGAACTCACAAGTGAGGCTATCTGGCCCTGATTTTCACTCTGGAATGTTCTAATTATTGATTTCATCTCTTTGCTGAGTTCAGAGTTTCTGCTTCACATTTGAGTCTCGGTAGGTTCTGTTTCTAAGGTTGTGAATTTCTTCTGGGTTAGCTGATTCCCAGGTAGAATTTGTTAATGGCGATTTTTGTACACCAGATGTAACAGCTTCTGTTTCATTTTGAATTTCTGGTCAGTTTCATATATATTCCATCACAGTACACTTTAAAAACAATTTGAGACAGGGTCTCACTCTGAGTCCTAGACTTATCTAGATATCACAAACTTCTGAATGATGCTCCAATGTCAGCTTCCTGAGGGCTTGGTCTACAGGTGCCCTTCTCTGAAGGGCATACCTGCTCTATTTTCTTCTTAGTTGAGAACTTCGTCTTTTTTATTTTTTAAAAATCAAATTTAGTTTTATTTGTATTGTCTATCTTTTACTTCTGTTGTAATCTTTATTTTTTTTTCTTTTGCTAAATTTGTGCTTACTTTTCCTTCAAATTCCTTGAGGTACAGAGTTACAATTTTTACTTGAGCTATTCTGTATTAGAATTTATAGTTACAAAAATTCCCTTTAGTGCTATTTCTGCTATGCTTAATAAATTTTGGCATATTATGTTCTTGTTTTCATTTATCTCAAGATACTTACTGATGTTTTCTTAATTTCTTCTTTGACTCACCAATTGTTAATGAGTGTGCTGTTTATTTCCATGTGCTTGTGAATTTTCCTTTATTTTGTTACTTATTTTTATTTTCATAGAATCATGGTCTAAAAAGATATTTGGTGTGACTTCAATCATCTTAAACTTGTGATGATTTCCTTAGTGAACTCATCTGTGATATACCAGTACCTGAGAAGAATGTGTCTTTCACTGCTGTTGGGTGGAATATCCTATGGGTCTGGTTTGTTCATTGACCCACAGTGTTGCTCTCTCTTCTGATTGTTTTTTTTTTTTTATCTATATGTGTTCTATCTATTGTTGAAAGTGGGAATTAAAACAGATTATAGAGTTGCATTCTGTTAGTGTCTGTTTCATATTTACAGGTGTTCTGATGTTGGGTACTGTTCTGAATTGGATATAAATTGTTCCCCACAGGCTTATGTGTTCATACAGTTCCCAGATAGTGGTGCTGCTTTGGAAGGTTTCAGAACCTTTGGAAGGTGGGGCCTAATTGCACCAAGACAGTCACTGGGTTGTGTGCCTTGGGGTTTGCAGCCCAGTCCTACTTCCTGTCTGTTCTGTACTTTCTGATATAAGGAGGTGTAACATCACATTGTGAATGCTCACCTCTATCCCGCTAACCATGGAGCTCCAGCTGTTGTTCCTCCACCCACATACAAAAGGAATTGAAAAATCCTTAAGATACATAAATATTCAGCATTGTTTTATCTTACTTGTAGTCAGACGTTTCCTGTCCCCACCACCCAGTCCCAAATAACTGACTTAGAGGCTGAATATGAATTATAAATGCTTAGCCAATAGCTCAGGCTTATTACTAGCCAACTCTTACATTTTAAGTTCACTCATATTCCTTATTTACACTATGCTATGTGGCAGTACCTTTATTAGCATGGCACATTCATCTCCTGTTCCCTCTGCATCTGGCTGGTGACTCCTGACTCTGCCCTTCCTCTTCCCAGCATCCTTAGTTTGTTCGCTCCATCTATACATCCTGTCTGGCTACTGGCCAATCAGTGTTTTATTAAACCAATTCAAGTGACAAATATTTACAGTGTACAAGAGGATTATTCCACAGCAGTTAGTCATTTTGGATAATATAATATTTTAACATACACATACTACTTTACCTTGTTTTATGTAAGTATGTTATCCTACTGTGTTTTGATTACTATTTTTCCATTTTTCCAGTTAAATCTGAATGGAGTCTTTTATAGATAGAATAAGGTTGGTTCATGGATGTTAATTCATTCAGCTTTCTACATCTTTTGACTAGGAAATTTAACCCATGTACATTTAGTCTTTGATGGGGTGGACTCATTGCTTTTTGTTGTTTTCCATTTGTCTTGTTTGTCTTTGGCCATTTTGTTTCCTCTTTTGTTTCTTACCATCTTCTGCTGTGGAATAATTCTCTTGTACACTGTAAAGATTTGTCACTTGAATTGGTTTAATAAAATGCTGATTGGCCAGTAGCCAGGCAGGAATTGTAGGTGGGACAACCAAACTAAGAATGCTGGGAAGAGGAAGGGTAGAGTCAGGAGTCACCAGCCAGATGCAAAGGAAGTAAGATAAGAATGTCAGACTGTGGAAAGGTACCAAGCCATATGGCTAAACATAAGAATTATGGGTTAATTTAAGTGTAAGAGCTGGTCAGTAATAAGCCTGAGCTAATGGCCTAGGATTTGTAATTAATATAAGCCTCTGTGTAGTAATTTGGGAAGCAGCTGCTAGGTATTTGGGAGTTGTTGGTGGGAAGAAACAATCTTCCTTTACTTTTTGTTGACATTTTGTAGGCATATACTTTATTTCATTATCTTTTTTACATGTATATCCTATGGATTTTTTTGTTATGATTATCATGAGGCATTGTTATATAAAACATAGATACATGAATATACTTCCAGTTAATAATGTTTAAGTTTAACCACAAATAGAAACTTCTCATTTTTGTAACTCCACCTCCCTTTATATTATTAATGCACAAATGACATTTTTATAGCTATAACTTGTTTTGCACCTTTGTCTTTAATGCCAATACCCAAATTAAAATGTCTTTCTGTGCCACTCTTACAACACTACAGCATTTATATATTTGTCTCTGTAGTTACATTGACCAAAAAGGTTTGTATTTCTTATGCTTTTATGTGAAGTATCTTTTGCTTTGGTCTTGGGGGACTCATTCTAACATTTCCTGTAGTGTATATCAGGTGCCCTTAGCTTTTGCTTATTTGGGGAAACCTTTATCTGTCCTATATTTATGAGGGACATTTTCCCCCAATATAGTAGTATTATTTTTTAGTGATTAGAATTATTCACTTATTTTCAATTTTTGTGTATTTTAATTACAACAATTGCATTATTTTCTCCTTCCTCATTCCTCTTTATTTCCTCCCAATCTCCAAATTGATAGCCTCTTTTGCTTTGATTACTATTGTCACATACACATACATGTGTACATGTATGTATATGTATGCACAAATATACAAGCACAGCCTGCTGAGTCCGTTTTTGTTGTTTGTATGTATATGGTTTCAGGGCTGACTGCTTTGTGTTGGATAGTTAATAAAGGGGTTCATCTGTGGGAGAGGCTAATTCTTACTCTCCCGGCAGACATTATTTTGTGTCTAGGAGGGTCACAGTGAAATTTTCCTCCTTCTGCATTAGCATCTTTAGTTTGCTATTCTTTTCTGGTCTTGTTTATGCAGTCTTTCCAATAGACTTCCCAGTACTCTGTCTCTTCAAATCTTTCTGCCCTGTCTTCTGTGATGTTTCCTGAGCTGCAGACTCAGGAGCTGTGCTGTAGATGCATCCAGGGGGCTAGGATCCTCATGATCTACTGACCTCTGTATTTGTGTCCAGTCACAGTTTTCTATGATGGTCTCCATTTGCTGTAAAGCTTCTTTAAATTCAGGGGTAGTAGCTACACTTATCTGTGGGTATTAGAATAAGATTTAGAAAGTAGTTAGAAATGTTGGACTAATCAGTGGCGGTAGCAGATTCTCTTCTCAGATCCATGATCTCAGGGACCCCAGAAAGTTAGCTAGGTTTCTAGCACCAGGCATTATTTCCCTCCTGTTGACTTAGCCTGAAGTCCAACTAGACAGCTGTTGGCTACCACCCACACCTGAGTTCCACTTACTGCACTTTTATGAATATCTTGCCAACTGTGGTTATTGTTGTAGTCTATAGGAGTTGCAGCTCTGTAGATCTGTTTAATTGCTTCCCATTCTTGGCAGGTTATATTGTGTTTTTGGTATCATGGAAGCTAAAATGCAGAAAGGAGGCTTTCAGGTTAGATCCAGCTCAAGTTTTGTGTCTTAGTATTTGGTGTCATCAACAATAAGAGTTTACATTTAACCTCTGAGAGACAACCAAGTGCAACACTGACAATGTATGTTTTTTCAGAAGTCACTTGGGGACTACCCTGACCAACCATTCAAAAGAAAGTTTCTTGTGCCTGATTCTGGAGTTTTTGTTAGTCTATGACTCCTATGACTCCTGACTATGCTCTTGTGTCAGCCCAAGAAGCATGTCTTACTTAGGGTTGCTATTGCTGTGAAGAGCACCATGACCATGACAACTCTTATAAAAGAAAACATTTAATTGGGGATGGCTTACAGTTTCAGAGGTTTAGTCCATTATCATCATGGTGGGACATGATGCTAGAGAGGTAGCTAAGAGTTCTACATCTTGGTTCACAGGTAACAGGAAGTGAACTGTCTGTGTCCACACTGGGTATATCTTGAGCATATGAGGCCTCAAAACTCACCAACACAGTGACATACTTCCTTCAACAAGGCCACACCTACATTGACAAAGCCACAGTGCTAATAGTGCCATTCCCGATGAGCTTATGGGGGACAATTACATTCAAACTACCACAAGGCATAACTCTTTTTAAGAGATACATGTATATATACATATATGTGGATGTTTACATATATATATACATTTATATTTATAGTGTATAATTTTGGGTTAATGTAAAATAAAATCATTCCTTGAGGATTTATCAAACAGGCTTGCTGTTATTTGTTCCTACTCCATTCTTCTATATTGACTTCCCGTAGTATTCTTGGTTGGAAGACTTTTGTCTTTTAGCACTTTGAATGTATGGTCCCATTCCCTCCCCCCTGTATTTTTGGTTTCTGCTTAGAAACCTATGGATAGTTTTACAAGCAATTTTCTTGCATATGATGATTTTCTTTTGCTGTTTTTAAAATTATATATTGACACTTTGATTATAATATATGCTTATATCAACTTCTTTATTAATGACTTTATACTTGTTTTACTGTGCTGTGTTGATCTTGAATTTCTGAGGCAAAATGGTCTTTTCTAGGTTCCTGTACTTTCATATTCTTGGCTTCTTAGTTTTGGAAAGATAGTTTGGTTGTTTTAGCAGAGTGTTCAATAATGTTCAATAATGAAAAACTTGAGTATTTTTTTTAATAATTGAAACAAGTCTTTATTTACATGAAATCCTCATGAAATGCTCAGAGGCTTCATCCCAGAGGAACCTGACTCCCTCCCCGAGCAGTCACGCAATGCTAACTGAGCCCTTCCCTCAGCCATGCTGGGAGTTGGACTGGCCTGATCTGGTGCAGGTCTTGTGCATGCTGTCACAGCTGCCATATGTTCACATGTGCCATGACCCTGTCATGTCACTGCAGATGTCAACTACCTCTGGTCTTACAAGAGAGAAAGGAAAAGGAGGTGGAAAGATTATATTACTCATTCTAAATCCCCTCCATCTCAGAAACTTTACATGAATTTATCAGTGTTCTAACATTATCATTGACAAGACTATTCCATATATTCCATGCATTTGTCCTGACAGCACAACAAAACTACCCATGCACATATGTATGTATTTCTGAATTCTGTGTTATTCTTTGTTCTGCTAATTAATATTTCTCATTGTATGCCAACACAGTGATTATTATGACTTTATACTAAACCTTTTAACCAAACACTGTAAATCCTATAACTTTGATTAAAATGCAACTGTTTTATCTATAATAGGTTCTTTATATATCCACATGAATCTAAAACCTATTTATCACTTCTTACCAAAAGAATCCAGTCATGCTTTTAATTAAACTGCATTAAATCTGTAGACCAAACTTAAGGACGACCGTGTTTTTTCGTAACTATTTCCTTTAGTCTGTGAGCATGGTATAGCTCTCCATTATTTAGGTCTTCTTTTTATTTCTCTAGCAATGTTTTACGGTTTTAGGTGCATAGATATCGTATTTTATCAAGTTTATCTTAGGTATTTTACACATTCTGTTGTCTTTCGAGCAGTATTATTTAAAGTTTATTTTACAATCATTTCTTATTGGCTCTATCTTGTCATTAAAATGGAGCAATTACAAATATATCTGTTCTATTGTAGACTGAGTTAGCAGTGGACTTTTTATCTCTTACCCTGAAAGTAACTTCTGAGAGTCTGTTTCATTTCCCAGGTTCAGACACAGGTATTGACATACAATAGACACTCAACAGATTTTTGGTTTGAATGAAGATATCATTTTGAAGATCAAATTAATTTTTATTTAGTTTTAAAAGGACCATTAAATAGCACTGAGAATTCAGAACCCTTAGCCTGCACTATACTAAACAGTAGAGTGAAATGATTTGACAGTTACTTGATGGATTTAAAAAGCGTAGCATATTTTTCTGCACTTGATTGGCATTCAAATTATCCATTGTTAATATTAACAAGATAAATGTCAAATCACATCCTCACTTGTATTATCTCAGGAGGGAAATCTAACAAAAAAGAAATGGAAAGAGAGCCTGCTAATTCCGTGTATAACCGTATTGCACAGTGGGCAGAGGCTGGTGTAGCTCAGGGGTGTCACAGCACCCTGAGCAGTGGATGGCCAGGACATAAAGAACCATAAGAAAAGAAGAGCTTCAAGGGTCAGGGGATATTCAACGTAGTTGACAGTCACTTCTTTTCATATTATCTGGATGAGGAGGTTAACTTACCATCACATAAATAACTTTAGAGAGGGAAGGAATTCAGTGTCTTGGTTTTTCCTGTCCATTTCTGCTGCTGTCAACATACCAGGGCTGATGAAGTCATTAGAAATGCATTTCTCATAGTTCTAGGGGCTTAAAGTCCTTAGCAAGCTAGATGTGCTGCCCTCTCCCAAGATGTTGCCTTATTGCTTCAAAAGGATGAGCACTGCATACTCACATGGCAGAAATAATGGGATGGTGAAGTAGGTAGTTCCTGAGATAAGGGCTGTAGCACCGTGGATGAGAGTCTTTGTGACCTAATCAAATCCTAAAGACCCCACTCTTAACACTGTTGTGTTGGGGGTTAGATTTCAACCTATAATTTGAAGAGGATTCCAGATTCGGCCTACACTGTATAGTGAGCAATGTCACCATCTATTTTTGAGGCATGAAGCTCTTAATAGAAGCTGTGCTGCATGCAGACCTTCCCTCCCCCATTACATGGTCTGTTTGATCTATATAGTATTTAACTTTTAAAAAATTTATATCTAAGAGCAGGAGTTCAGAAGTGGAGAACATAGAGGAACTCACTTGCCTGTGAGTGTGTGCATGCATGTGCGTGCATGCGTGCATGTGTGTGTGTGTGTGTGTGTGTGTGTGTGTGTGTGTGTGAGTGTGCGTGTGTGTGTTGCAGAACACAACTTTTCCCTCTTAAGTTCATGCAAGAGAAAATTTTGGCTATGCACAGATTGTGTCCTCCTCTTATGCTAAGTTTGTGCAATAAGTGAACAGTGCTCTTTTATTGAAGTTTCACTTTATGAACTTCCAGTATCAGAGTTCAATGGTGGTACCAAAGCAAACAGCACAATATGATAAAACAGATGGATAGATAGATGGGTGGATGGATAGAATTCACATAACTATATAACTTACTGTCGTGTGTTGCTGCAATTATTCTTTTTTTAACATTAGTTATTGCTAATCTTTTATTGTGCCTATTTTCTAAATTTAAGGTTGTTGTAGGTGTATAAGCAGGAGAATAAAGCCTACATTTATGATTCATAATTTCAGGGTTAGGAATGCATTGTGGGTCTTGCATCACATCCTGCTTTTGGGGTGCCCTTTTTTAGTCTGAAGTCCTCAAATCTTCCACATTCCTCCCCAACATCATGATCAGGTAGGTTCTTTACAACAGCAGCCTGCTCTCTAGTTCCAGCTTAAATATTACTAACTTTTTTCTTACACACACACACACACACACACACACACACACACACACACACACACACA
>CABHPH010142177.1:0-13919 GCA_902168325.1 Peromyscus nudipes | reverse complement strand
ACACACACACACACACACACACACACACACACACACACACACACACAAAACCCACTCCAGGGTGGAGGCTTTCCAGCCCAGCTGCAGTTGTCAAGTGTCTCAGCTCATGTCCAGCATCTGTGGTGCTGGAGACCGGAATGGGCTCATGGGTGCTGCTCTATGACATGGTCCCTAGAAGAGTGTCAAGGCTAACCTCAGGACCACAGAGCACAGAGAAGGATCACCCTGAGTGTCACTTTGAAAGCTGTATACATATTACACATCTAATCCATTATTACAGCTCCCACCTCCCCCACCATAACCTTACACATGTACACTACACTCCCACATACTAATACACATACACACACAGATACACCTACATACATTCCTTACATACCCATAGATGTGAGCACTTTTCTTTTCATTTAAAACACTGAGAAAACACTTATCAAGCAGTAGTATCTTAGAGAACAGTGAAGCTTTCCCCCCACATCTCTTGAACTGCTTACAAAGAAAGCACAAGTCTCAGGGATGAGCTCATCTGTGCATCTGTCATGGGAACTGCTCGTTGATGTAGGACAAATTCCATTGTAGTAAAGGGGAAAACAGTCTAAATCCCTATAAAATGTTTCGTTTTAGAAAACGCCCCATGTCAGCCCAGTCTTTGGCTCATTTGTATTTTCTTGGTTTAGGGTGGTGGGGGTAGAAGGGTATGTTGTGGCCAGAGGATAAAAGCAGATAGGGTGAGATGTGAATGGGACATAGGGAGGTATCTGCTTTGGGACACTGTTTGGGCTACAGCCATCTCAGTGCTGGTTCAGGTTTTATCTCTCATGGCCTTGGCTAAGTTTTTAATGTTCCTCTGTGGTGGTTTGAATGATAAATAGCTCCCAAAATCTTGAGCATTTGAATGCTTGGTCCTCACTTGGTGACATTATTTGGAGAGATTTAGACAGTGTAGCCTTGTTGGAGGAAGTAGTTCACTGAGGGCAGGCTTTGAGAGTAAAGACCCCTCACCCATTGCTAGTTTGTTTCCTCTTCTTGGTTTTTGTGGTTCTAGGTACAAGCTCTCAGGTTGCTGCTCCAGCTGGCATGCCTTCACTTCCGGGTGCTAGGGATGGACTCTTAGTCCCTGGAACTGTACACCCAAATGAACCCTCTCTTCCATTAGTTCCCTTCGTTGTGGTGTTTTTTTCACAGCAATAGAAAAATAACTAATACAGAAGCTGGCTGTTGAGAGTAGACTTGCAGTGAAGAATGGGACCATGGTGGTTTTTTTTGAGGAATGTGGGAGATTTGGGGACTTTGGACTAGAAAAGCCCTTGAGTGTTATAAACATGACTTAATGGGCCTTTCAAATAGGAGCCTGGAATACAGCAGTACTGAGAGCACTGATGCCAGCCTAAGAAGTTTCAGAGGGGAACAATATCAGCAAGCAGACTAGAGACCATTTCTGGGACATTTTGCCAAAGATTGTGGCTGCCTTCTGCCTATGTCCTGAGACTGACTGAAAAGGAATGAACTAGTTTCTTTGTGGGAGGAAATGTCGAGACAGCATGGCACTGTGGTGAGGTTATTATTACTGACTGCTGTACTGGTTTACAGAAAAAGATCGAGTGAGACAAAGAGAATACCAAATGTACAATCTGAAGAGAGAGCACTGGGAAACTTAACGCCACACAGAGGCTTGTGTTGGAAGAGATTAGAAGATTGAGGGAGGCCTCATCTGCACTGGAATGGAGGAAGGGCACTCTGAGGCAAGACCCTGCCCAGTTAAGCTTCCAACCTGTGAAAGACTTAAGGAATTATCTGCTCCTAGAAAAGAATAACAAACAAAACCTTCTGCCAATGTCACTCAAGGGGCCAAGGATCCATCTCAAGCTGTCAGTTGACCTGATAGTGTTATCTACATGACTCAGTCTTTAGAATCATAAAGGCTACATAAATGTAGATTGTGGAATCTTCTGTGATTTCAGAGAGCAGATGAGGCCAGGTAATGTGTCAGGGGAGCCCCTACACAAGGACTCTGAGAGGGTCAGCAGCCCTTAGAAGCCATTGCCTGAAGCTGTGGAAGTGAAGTCTGGGTGGCACTGAGGACCTCAAGATGTTGGAGATTGTAGACAAATTTCTAAACGAGACAAATACAGGGGTAATAACTGAAGAGATCAGAGAAATAGCAAAGGGCCACTGACTAGCCTTAGCTTACCACCATGCCGTAGCTTCCCAAGAGAGAGAGCTTTGTCCTGTCTAAAATGCGCTTTTATTGCCTTCCTGTTCTGCCTTCTCATTGGCTCTAAGCCCAGCCACATCACTTCCTTGTCACTGCCTGTCTATACAGACCTCCAGGTCTCTATGGTTGGTACTGGGATTAAAGGCGAGTGTCACCACGCTTGGCTGTATCCTTGACCACACAGATACTCTGGCTGCCATGTGATCGGATTAAGGGCATGTGCTACCACCACCTGACTTCTCTTTATGGCTCTCTGTAACCTCTAATCTCCAGGCAAACTATTTATTAACATACAAATAAAATATCACAATTCAGCACAAATAAAATATCACCACAGGAGATGCCATGAGATGTGTGAAAAGAGGAATCTGTGACAGGGAATGGAGCCAGGCCAAGAGAGAGAATGCAGGGAAGTTAGAGGGGCAGAGCCATTTAAATCAGTTGAAACTAAAATCCCCAAACACCGAACATGGAGCTACAGGATTTGGAATTTGTCCTACTGGGTCTGGTCTTGCTTTGGTCCAGTCTTCCCTCACTATGTCACCTTTCTCCCTTTTGGAATGGTAATAAATGTTTTGTGCTATTATATGTTGGAATTACATAGGGGTTGCCTTGAGTCTCAGAAGAGACTTTGGACTTTTTAACTGTGTTGAGACTGTAAAAGACTATGGAGAACTGAAGCTGGACTAAATGCATTTAGCATTGTGATATGGCCATGAAACTATGGGGGCCAAGAAGTGGAATGCGATGGTTTGAATGATAAGTGTCCCCTGTAGTCTCAAGCATTTGAATACTTGGTCCTCACTTGGTGATACTGTTTGGGGAGGTTTAGGAGGTGTAGCTTTGCTTGAGGAAGTATATCACTGGGAGTGGACTTTGTGACTAAAAATTCCTCACTTATTACTAGTTTGTTCCCTCTTCTTGTTTTCTGTGGTATGAGATCTGAGCTCTCAGCTCACTGCTTCCCTGTGATGGGGATGGAACCTTCTCTCCCTGGAACTGTAAGCCCAAATAAACCATTCCTTCTATCGATTGCCTTGGTCATGGTGTTTTATCACAGCAATGGAGGAGTTACTGATACAGTCCTCAGGCTTTGCCAGAACAAGAGGCACCTTACAGTGTGCACTTCAGTGTGGCCACAGTGCTAAAAAGGGAATGTGCTTCCAATACAGTAAGAAATGTAAAAAAATAGCAAGTGCTACTTTCTGTTAATAAACAGAATTGTGCCTGGACCTACCTAGGCTCCCACGCACTCTGCACTGCCCTCTCCTGTCAGCCCCTATTCTCAGGACTTCAGAAAAGACAGAATTGAGTGAATAAGTCTGGAGACAATAAGTATGCTGTGGCCTAGTCTTCTGTTCCTGCCTCCTCACTTCCTCACCTCATACTAGATTCCAGACAGACAGACAGACAGACAGACTAGATAGACACTTTTATTACCGGTTCTTTGCATTCTTCAGAGTTATAACTAGCCAGGTATGGTGACAAACACCTGTAACTGGCACTTGAGAGGATATATTAGAAATCGTGAGTTCTAGGCCAGGCTGGTCGTAGTCCCTCCCCCACTCCCTCTCTCTGTCTGCCTGTCTATCTTCTCTCTCTCCTTCTCTCTCAGTATTTGTATGCACATGAAATAAAGATTTCCAATTTTTGCTGTTTATCTGAATTGATCCAAGCAGTGAGCATTTGACTTGAAATGCCACAGACATGGGGGCAGCTTTGGATGTCACTTGGTTCCTTTCCTGCGGGGCCATTCAACCAGCCAAGAGGAGCCTCAGACGGACTTTTTTATAGTAGATGTTGCAAAACAGTGACCAGTGCTTGGATCAGGGCCCACAGATGTGTTTTGTTTGGCTCACATGGCATGTTTTAAAGTTTTGAATGTTTCCAGCATTTAAGAATAAGAAATCTTACATAAAAATTCAGATTTCCAGCTTATTTTGGAAATCAGATCTGGCTCCTGTCGGGGCTCCCTTCGTGTGTTTCGGCACGCAAGTGTTGGCTGAGCGTTAGCCACGCTGGGAGGGGCTCAGACTCAGACAGTTCCCCGGCTTGTTCGGCCTTCTGTGGACATTCAAATCCTAGACCTTCAGTCCCAGTGTGGGATCTACAATGCTTTAAGATGGGGCTAAGTTCCTGGTCTGAGGGTTGGAAAAGGACCTTTGCCTCGGTTTGCTAATTTGTAAAATGAATGGGGACTCCAAGTTAGTGGGCTGTGTGTCAATGTTATGCCTCACTCTAAATCTCTCAGTGTCTTTCTGCTTCCTTGTCTGAACCTGTGGGAATTAAACACAAGTTTAGACCCAGCAGCAGAGCAGAAGCTACCAGGTGAACCCTGGTGGCATCTTTCACTTTAAGCAGACTTTATAGTGTGTTAAGTACTGGGTATAAAATTCTGTTTTTGACTCTAAGAGGGGGTTGGCTGCAAATAAACACTATTGAGTAAATAGACCAGTCAGTAGTATGGTTATGCGGATTTGGTGTGCATCATGCTGTGAGGAGCTGCTGTCCTCAAGGCTTTTATATTCTGTCAGGGTCCACAGATCACCCCACAAAAGACCACCACTCATGTATGCAAAAGCAAGAACGTTTATTTCTCAAGAGAAGAATTCCTGCATGCAGGAGTCGGCCACACAACAAAACGGTGACGACCCCCAGAGAAGCTCGCAGGCTCCCTTTATAGACAACCAGAGGGGATTAGGTCATCCTAAACATGATTGGCAGAGCGAGCAGCAGCCACACTAATATGTTTCTGATTGGCTGGGGTGTAAGTCCTGAATCATACAATATCTACCCCACCTGCCTTATCAGAAACCAAAACAGAAACAGAAACTGAGACCTAAACAGAAAATGAAACTTCACTGAAACTCAGGCCTGGTGGAGGCTGGGGCTGGGAGAAGCCCACCTTGTTGCTACCGAGGCCTCTCAATACCAACAATCATCTTATGATAGACACATAACAAAACAACACATATGACTAGGGAAGATTGAGTCCTATTAAACTCCACTGCCAAAGTAAATGAGAAAGGATAGTTTAACATTGGTGTCTTCAAAACCAAACCAAACCAAAACCTATTCTCTCTTTGAGGCTTCTGAAAGTAAGGAAAATAAGATTCTGGCTTGCAGACACTGGCCTTGGGAGAGTGGCAGCCTTAAATGCCTTTTATGGACTCCAGTCCACTGCCTTAAACACATAATGTTTATAAAAACAGATAGTACTAAAGCACATTTATGCCCAAGAGAGAGAGGTACAATATCGGTAATGAGTGTTGTCATAGTTCCAGGATTTAAAGCTGCAGATGGGGAGGGAAAGCCTTCACTGTGGTCCCTCCTCTGTGTTCCTGACTTCAGAGTGAGTTGATTTTCAAGAGTGCCAGTACTCTACCCTAGCCCTTTGATAACTTATTTTTTAGAGTCATAAAATACACAGGATCAAGCTACATATTTTAAGATATGAGGTACTGTACATCCTTTGACAAGAATGGTTATGTTTTTGAGATTTATTAATTCCAATACAACCATTTCTTTTGTAGCCATTTAAATTATGTTCTAGAAAGATTAAGCTATAACTTTTATTGGGAGTGTTCAGGCCATTTCCTTACAAACAACTGAACTTGAATATGCTTGCACTCACTCATTGCTCACGTGTTCTAATTGCTCAAGAAATACAGCTACCATAGTTCCCAGATGTCAGAGTGGGGAGGAGATGGAGAGGGAGGGGGGAGAGGGTGAGAGAGAGAGGGAAAGGGAGGAAAAAGGGTAGAGGGGGAGAGAGGGAGAAAGGGAGAAGAGAGAGGGAGAGACAGAGAGAGAAAGAGAGAGAGGGACAGAGGGAGAGAAGGAGAGGGAGAGGGAGAGAGGGTACAATTGTAGGTGGGAACAGTAATTCTTATTTTTACATTTTTGGAGTGTAAACAGCACTGATAACACAAGGTTAGAACAAATCAAGACCAAAATCTTGCCAGCTTAGCTGTTGACCGTATTCTGTATTTGCTGTGCTCCCTCTGAGTAATGTCTCTGCAATACCTTCTTGGCCCCTTTCATCTCAGTTAGGCAAAGTCTATGCCATTTTAATCATTAAAACATTCTCAGTTTCTCTTCTTAGTTAAAGTTCTCCACAAAGGAGAAAACTTGACCCTGAAGGATTTCATTTCCTCTGACTACAGAGTCACCATTGGAAGTTGTCTGGATATCAGACAACAGAGACGGGGAAGGTGCAGCAATCACAAATACTAGCAAAGTTATCTTGAAAATGTTTTGTGTTCAGCTGTTTAGAGTCAGTTTAGGACTAAGCAGAAAATGTCTCTAGGATTAGTCTGACCAACTTCAGTTAGTACAGTGGTCTTTTCTACTGTACTTTGTCCATACCAAACTGCACCATGGCGTAAGCCCCACACAGGTTGGCTAACGGTAGAGGACATTCATTAACTGTTTTAGTTAACACTTTTATGATATTTTCTTTGTCCTTGAAAGTTGTGTTTGTCGGAAGCCACATACGCTGCTTCGGTATGTGGCATAATTGAAGCAGAGACCCTTTTTATAAACTAGTGAGATTAGTGCTTTAGATCCTCACCTGAAGTTAACGCTGGGTGTGCGACTGTGTGCATGTGTGCACACGGCGTGGGTGATGGCGCACGGCGCACATGCAGAGTCCTCGGGGACAGTCTCGGGGGCCTTCCACCTTTTGTTTGAGACAGGATCTTTCATGGGCCTGGGGTGTCACCATGTAGGCCAGCCTAGGTGATGTACAAACTCCAGGGTCTCTGCCTCACATCTTGTCATTGCTGACACTCCAGATGAAGGGACCATACCTTTTTACATGGGTTCCAGGTTTATACTATTTGAAATGGTTAATGACAACGGTTTATTTTGGGGGTTGGGATATAATTGATTGTATAAATGTCTGAGGGCAAATTATAGAGTATGTTGGGACTAGTTGTCACATTTATCAGTCAGATGATTTGACAGTGGGGACAAGTGTTAAGGACAATTATGAAATAAAGAGAATAAGGAGACTCATGATGAAATAAAAATACAATTTAAGTTTGACACAGAATCGCTGCCTGATGGTTTTGGGAGGAAGTGAGCTATCCATGCATATACTCACCTACTGCATTTGTAGACTCTGTTAGGGAACCAGGCTCCCCAGATGTGCTTTCTACATCTGGGGACCACTGACTGAGCACCAGGGTCAGAGCTCCATTTGTACTCAAGCATTATACTGTACCACATAACTACATACAATTATTATGTGCCAGTTAAGATATCAATGATGCTGAGCTCTTGAGGAATATCTTACATGTAGTGACTTTTCTGGTTGGGTGCACTTATGTGAATGGTGTGAGGATGCAGGATGTTTCTGCCTCTTTATAAGTTGTCCTTTGTACAACTTAGCCCTCTTCTGATGCCCTCTTCTCATGGAAGTCACTGCTCTATTTGTTTCCTGTAATTCTGCTTTTCCACAGAATGTCTTATTAGTGTTGTGACCTCTTGTATTTGGTTTTTGTCTCTAAGTACAAGATCTTGTTGGTTCCTTCAGGCTAGGCACACTTCCTCACTGTTCTCTACGCAACTGAGCAGTGCTGTGCCGTGCTGCGCTGAGCTGACCTGTACAGCACAGCAGTTAGTTATTTACTAGTGATGGACATGCTGGTTTTTCCTCTCTTTCCTTTTGAATAGACTGTCTTGGAATATTTGTCCACAGGCAGTTTGATGTATTTTGGGTAAGTATTCTGGACTGGTTAGTATCTCAGATACTTACAGGTGTCTTAAATAACAGACAGATGGGTTGGTTCTCCATTCCTGCTGGCCGTGCCCAGAAGGTCAGCTGGTGTCTGTTTTGGTAGCTCTTTGCACTGTCAGTTCCAAAAATTTGAAAGTTCTGTTTGAATCTTTTGCCCACGTTTAAAATGAGCATTTAAATCTGAATTAAGGGAGTTTAAAAATAATTCACATACCTGTTTTACTAGAACAGTGTCTGATGAATGTTTTCTTCTGATCTACAACTTTTAAAAATTTTTAAAATTTTTAGTGTCTTTCAAGAGATTTTTTTATTTTAATGAATCTAATTTGTCATGTTCATGTTTAGTGACTTTTATTTCCAAAGAACTCTTTGCCTCCTTAAAATTTACTTTAATGATGTTCTAACTGCATTTAAAAACAATATGATTAGCATATTTTCTTTCCCTCAGCTTCCAGAAAGACATATTTTAGGTAGACAAAATATCTTTAAAATTCAAGGAATGGGTTTGGTTGCTAATTTTACAAAGCGCAATATAGACAGGATTGTCTCTGCTTGCAGCTGTTTGATATTCAGTGGCATTCTCTCCAGATTGATAGTCGTACTGTTTTATATTTAGTGAGTCTTTGGATGGACACACTCTCCATATACCACAACAACTTTTTCTTTTCTCTTGGTTCATCTCTCTGAAGTGACTCTGCAGTCATTAACTGGGAAATGTGCTCTGCCTCCCATTTTCAAATCACCTGAGAGTCCCTTGTATTGTATCTGCTGAGGGTTGGAGTTGGAGCATATACATGAAATTGTTGTTCATTTGGAGAATTTCCATTTAGTCCAAGTTCTCCCAAATTCTACTTTCAACTTGTTCTGCTTGGTTCCAAAGGATTTAGTCTTTTTTTTTCAAGCTGTTTTGAATCTTTTTGAAAGCCTATTCAACGAATTTGAGTTTTTTGGGGTGGGGGTGATCTATGTATTTCTCGAGCTGTCTCTCCATGATCTTTCTTCTTGCACTCTGTCGCTTTCTATTGTGAATTGGTATTTTACAGAGGAAAATCTGCATATGTACATATGGTTTTTTTTTTTTGGTGGGGTCTCTGGGCTGTGAAATGATATTATGGAGAAATCTGTGACTGTTTGATGTTGGAGTCTGTGATGTGGTTTAGCATTCCTAGAATATTTACTGACTTAAAGCTCCTTTATCAGAATAGCACAGTCCACAACAGCCCTGGGCACAGGTCTAGAGATGATGTCAGCCCACCTTCAAGACCTATGTATAGAATGACTGTCTTGCTGCCTTTGAAGGTTGATGTGCAGGATGGTGAGTGTGTGTGTGTATGTGTGTGTGTGTGTGTGTGTGCATGCGCACATGCACAGAAACACATGTGTGTTCATCCACCTGTGTATGTGTAGGAGCAGAATTCCTGCTAATACCAACTGTTAGCAATATTCCAGCTCATTGTGTGGGTGTCGGGGCACCCACACCTTAAATGGACTCCACTCTAAGCCCACTCTCCCAGTAGCATCAGCTGCCTCTTATTGTTCAAGCTTTGCCTTCATTCTTAAAAATCATCTGTGTTCAGTCCTCCAAATACCCTAACCCTGGGGTTATCGGTAAGCACTGCCATGTCTAGCTTTATATCGGTTCTGGGAATCTGAACTCAAGTCCTCATATTTCCACGGCAGGCACTTTACCAAATGGGTCATCTCCTAAGCCTGTGGAAATAAGCTTTAATGCAAAATTTACCCAGTCTTTTATGCATGTTAGCAGGAAGTGTGTCTCTCTACAATAGATGATTGACCATATTGCCAGAAATCCAGTCTTTGTGATGACTCTAGGTTTTACTAAAAGTGCCTTTAGAACTCAGTCTCTAAAATTTTTTGCCATTTATTTTTACTTCAGGGATTTCAAATCGACCACTGGATTGTTTTTCCAAAGGCTGGAAGACAAAACCCTCCTTCATGGAGCATACAACTTATAACTTTCATAGACCTTATGAGAAGGCCTTTAAAAGCTTCCTTTCTGGACAGTTGCATCCCCACCACCTGAGTTCCTGTTCAGTTTTCCATTTCCATTTTCAGCTAGGTAGCCCATATGCTTCAGTTTTGCTCTGGGACACCACATCTTCTTGCTTTGATGTTAACATCAGTAAATGTGTGCAGGCATTCATCTCTAGTTGTGTCTTACCCTTCTTCTGTCACAAAGTGATCAATGGGTAACTATTCAAATAATGTTCCATTTTCTCTATGTACATCTGGAGACTTATAGAGAATAGAAAATTAACTCTTTTATGAGCAAGCACCTCCTAGGTATTTGCATCCATCTGAAGTGTGTGGTGGCTTGGGATTTTATCACACAATAGTCTTCTCCCAGACCGCAAGCATAGACTTCTACAAGGAAGAACTGTGTAATGAGATAACATATAACCACCATCATGAGACCTTGCATAGTAACTACACAGAGAAAGGTACAGCCATGGAGGAGACAGGAAATGGAGAAGGATCTCTGGGAGTCTGAATCAGACTCTGAGGACACTAATAGATTTGAAATGATGAAAAAGGAACTTCTGACAGAAAGGCAACATCATGAAAATACAATGTGTGTGTAATATTGAGGGTAGGAAAGGATCCCAAATGTTTTCTACTTCAGCCACACAAGGGAAACAGCACACAAGGAAGGCCCTTCAACATGCAGAGTAATTCCATGTTTCTCATGTGGGTACCTCCACAAGGAACACTTTCATGGGTGGGCAAATTCATAGCTACATCATCTTGTTTAGTAAAACAAAAACTAAAAGGAAGACATCTTGTTTACTTATAGGAACTCAGAAGCATCTCTAACCATAACCTTTTCATTTTCCTTACATGCTTTTAGACAGAATGATGTGAGTGCCCCCTCTTTTACAAGAAAAATCTTTTTATGTTTAGTGTAATGTTTGTTTGGGAAGCAAAATGTGAAATACTTCTAGATGGCCAAAAGGGGAGAAGGGCATAAAGACAAATTGGAAGTCTCTCTTGGTACCTCCCTTCCTCAGAATTTCTCCTCTCCGAGTATTTTCCAGTACTAGTGCATGGGAATGTATTTTTCCCTCTAGTAAACATAGCTCTGTTTCCACTTTGAAATTGTGTGTATGTGTGTGTGTGTGTGTGTGTGTGTGTGTGTGTGTGTATGTATGTGTGTGGTGTGTCTCTGTGTAGTGATGCATGTGCATGTACACATATGTGGTTGTATGTTTAGAGGATAGAGGACCATACTGGGTGTCTTTCTCCACCTTTGTATTGAGGCAATGTCTTTCACTAAACTCAGAGCTCACTGATGGACTAGACTGGCTTGTCAGCATGCTCTGGAGATCTGTCTGCCACATCACTAGACTACTGTGGGGTTAAGATCTCATGTCTGTTTCTTGCGTGATTACTGAGGGGCCAAACTCAAGTCCTTATGTTTGTATGGCCGGCATTTTGTCACTGGAGCGATGGCATCCCTGCCCTCAGCTATTTATTTACATCTTGAAGTGCTCCTACTCTTGGTGACAGAAGACATGAATTCACTACATCCCACAGCATGGACTCTAGAACAGCAGACCCACGAGCTTCCCACCAAAAAGGTTATTCTTGTAGGACTTGGCGGTGTCCATCCCATGACTATCATTTATATCTGTGTGTTTCACACCACAGCTGATGGGAGTTCCGTAGTCTCTCCAGGGATCTACAGGGATTTTATCCTTCAAGGGCAAGAGCAGGCTGGGAAAGCTGTTGCACACATGTTTGTAATCATCCGTGTTTGCATTGCTACAAATAAAAGATACATTCTTCCTGAATATGCTCTGTGGAGATGGTTAGGAAAATCTGTTCCTAGTTAAGCTTCCTCCCTTTGATACATGTTTCCAATTGCTAACCAAATGCTGCTTTAATTTTTGTTTATAGGAAGCTGAAGCAAGTAAAAGAAGACCGTTGTTTGGAGCATGTGCTGGGCTTGGTTAGCCCAGAGGCTGATGTCACCTGCAGTCAGAGGTCCAGGAAGACGCCACCTGTTGGACATAGGAAAACCCAGTAAGATGCTGCTCCTCTGTTGTATTTTGTGTGACTGCAGGGTGGAGGCTTAACTAGTAGAATATGCTTCTCATGGGAACTGAAGGAACAGTATTACCAGTGTGAAGAGCCAGGGGGACTCTGGCTGTCACGTAACAATTGCATGGCAAGCTTAAAGCCTTTCCTGCTATAAACAAACGTTCATAATTGGGCCCAGGTTTCCCCTGTCTTTTCTTGTAACCTTCTTGTTCACAGGCACCCCACACTCTGTTATCACCTCTCCTATTCAGCTCACTTTCCTTCCCACTCATGTTTCCTTTCCACACCCACACCTCCCACGTCTCACCACATATCTGCCCCCCTTGCTTCTCAGGAGCTTCACGTCTCCATGTGCCGTGGCTCTCTAATTCCTTCTGTGTTGTTAAGTGGAGGCACTTGGCAGCACGACTTGCCTTAGGGTCCCAGCTTCATCCTTCTCCTTTATTCCCCCGGAAGCCCATCCTCATTTCCTGTTTCCTCCATGACTGTACCCTTCTCTGTGTAGACAAACATGTATGCTTATGTATGTATGCTTTACCGTCCTCTATAAAGAGCGGAGAGACTAGTGTTGGGATTAATCCCTCTACCACTTCTCTTCCTGCATGTTCCATGAGTTTCTCAACATGAAGATAGCTTGTTTTTTTCCCCCTAGCATTGCCAGTTAGAAATAACAGAGAAAACATGTAAAGACGTGGCCTGCCAACTTCTGAAAGTTACGGAGATTGAGAACACCAAGGTCTCCTATGGAGGAGTTGTGTTTGATTCCTGGCTGGGGTCTCCAAAGAGTTTTTCTGAAGTCATTGTGTCTCACTGAGGCTAGATATGGATGCTGCTGTTGTGTTTGCAGCCTTGTTTACCAGGCAGATAAGAACCTTCCTGTGTCTCATCAACAGACTCTGAATTATGTTTTGCTTACATTGATTTATAACTAACGTTATCTATATTTTGTATTAGAAGCTAAAAACCTCTGTGTTTCAGTGTCTGAGCTGAGATTTATGGTGAACCAGAAGCCTCCCACAGTAGTATGTTATACGGTCACATGTAGCACTGGAAAGCTGGCCTCCAAGCTAGTGACTCTCCACAGTCCATTTGGACTGCAATGTGGAGAATGTAGGACTGTTAATTGGAAAGGAC
The DNA here is from genome assembly GCA_902168325.1 of Peromyscus nudipes. Lineage (NCBI taxonomy): Eukaryota > Metazoa > Chordata > Mammalia > Rodentia > Cricetidae > Peromyscus > Peromyscus nudipes. Next base: position 768 of record CABHPH010142177.1, on the reverse strand, counting down.
TGACCATTTCCCCTTCCTCACCTTGACACCCCAATTCTCAGAGAAAAGAACTGCGTATGCTTTTTGTGTCCAGGTGTCCCATCCCAGTCCTTAGGTTGAGATAAGATAAGAGAAAGTGTGGATGCTCAGTTTTGCTTTTTCATTTGCTCTCCACGTATTGATTGTGTATTATCTGAAAGGCGCTGCGCTCCTTTGTGAACTCAGGTGAGATTCAGGCTTCAGTGATCAGTACGTCTGGATGGTAAGGTTGCTATGTTTTCTTGATAGCATGGACTAAACTTGTGCATAACTGGTGATCACTAAGTACCCTGTGCCTTGGGGCCACCAAATTCTTGGCATCTTAGATACTGCAGGCTTGCCGCATCTCAGCATCAATGTCAGTAAGTCTATAGATCGAACTGAGGTCAGTCTTGTGGCCTGGGGCTAACATGACTGTAAAATACTTCCACACAGCTAAGTGGGAAGAAGGGCAGCAGATCAGAACTCAGATTTCTCTCCAGGCTCCTCCCTCCCTCAGAATTTCCCTTCTCAGAATGATTCTCTGGTACCAGTGCATGGGAATTTAAATTTTCCTCTAAAAGATTGGCTTTATCTCCACTTGAAATTTTATTGGTGTGTGTGTATGTGCTGTGTGTGGCGGTGTGCGCATATGCACATGTGCTTGTATGTGTAGAGGCTAGAGGCCCATATTAGGTGTCCTTCTCTCTTTCTCCACCTTGATTTTGAGGCAGGGTTTCTCAGGGAACTCAGAGCTCACTAGCTGGCTAG
>CABHPH010142176.1:40319-61464 GCA_902168325.1 Peromyscus nudipes | reverse complement strand
AAAAAAAAATCCGTGAAGTTAGAAATGAGATGGGTGCATGGTTCCACAAACCAAGACCTCTAGCTACCCACTACAATCATGCTTCTCTTGGATAGCTTCCCTCCTCTCAAGTCCTAGTCTGGGTTCTTCAACACACTAAATTGTAAATGACTGGCAGCAAGTTGTCATTTCCAAGTCCAAGTCTGGAGTCAGTATGGTGCAGTTGTGACGGCTGACCTATCACACCTATCTGGCACATTGCAGAGAGAAGACATGGCATCTGAAAAGAGCAGGAACTTCTCCATCAAAGAATTACCTGACCCCAAAGTGTCAGCAGTGCAGAGGTTGAGAAACAACACTCAGAGGTTGGGCTAGTTGCATAAGCTTTTAACATAAATCATCAGATGAGCACCTTGAGAGGAACCTGACATTTACATAGCTTTGTACCTAAGATTTTCCCCAGAAGGGCAGAGAGAGACCCAGCTATGCTAATGACCAACCTCTAGTTCCCCTCAGCAGGCATCATGAGTATCCTGGTACCCTTATGCTTGCAGGATGCCTGGTACACACCTTCATTAAATATCACATCCCTGCAAAAATCCTAGGCCAGGAAGCAGTACCCTGTTCATCATCCATAGGAAACTGTTGAGGGAGACCATTTCTCAAGGCTGTGCTAACAGAAGGAATCAGATTCTCACTAAAGCCTGCCCTGTCACCAGAACCAACACTCCACCACTACCTCATAATTCAGAGAGACATATGGTTCTAAAAGACTGAATGTTCAGGGGCCAGTACTGTTTGTATAAAATAGGCATCTTTGGACATTTACACCCAGGTTAAGTGTCATGTGTACAACAAATGCCCACCCCTTCAAAGATGCTCATATTTAACCCTCTGAAGCCTGTTAATATGTTGCTTTACATAGAGGAAGAGACTTACAAGTATGATTAAATCAAAGACTTTTTGAGCTGGGGATATTAACTGGAATAGCAAGTGGAAATAATAGAATCACAGGATTTTGTGGAGAAGGAGAGCTAGAGCTAGGGCAGGAGCCACAAAGATAGAAGGAGGTTGGGAGTAAGGGCCAGTAGCCAATGGATAGCTCTCAAAAGGCAGCAAAAAAGGGAAGGAAATGGATTCTGTCCCAGAACTTCATAAAGAATGCATTCCTAAGGACACCCTGATTTCATCTCAGCGAAGCTGATCTTGAATATCTAGCCTCCAGAATGATAAAGACAGAAACTGTATGGTTCTAATTTACTGAGGGATAATTTTGTGTGTTATAAGAAATCAACACTAGCACTGAGATTAAGTAAACTTGAATTTTAGATAAACAGTAAATTTGGGGTTGATAAAAAGTTCCATGCAACATTTGTGTGCCCTGTGTTTTATTTGGCCAAACTTAGTAGTCCAAAGTCCTTACCACTTAGCCATTGAATCTTCACCATTTTTCCTTTTCCTGTCTGCTCAGTCACTACAGTGATATTATTCCTGCTACTCTGGGTTAGTAAGTAGCTCAACAGAGTGAAAATTGTTAAGACCTCAGACAAATAGCTCTAGGTAAAAGTTATTATTCTATATCATTGCCTATCAATTATTTATAGTTTATAAAGTAATACCATTTGTAATGGGTCATATATTTTTCCACTATGTTGTAATATCATTGAACTCATCAGAACAACCACTGGGGAGATGAATTGGTTTTGTGTAAACAGCAATGCCTTTATTTTTAACAAGGTGTGTGCATTTCTGAACTTGAAAATCACTGCTGTTTTAGATAGGAGAAATTTTTTTTTCTGAGTTCAAAGGGAATGATAGAACCTTCCTTCCTAGGAACTGGGGCTGAAACTGAAGTAAGGCAATTTTCTTATGTAGGGTACAAGATGTAGGGGGGCTTTCAACGGAGAAACTCAGAGGCCTGCTAAGAAAACTGGCTCCAGCCAGTTCCAGAGATAATCTCACCTTTTTACATAGCCTAAAGGAAACTCAGTCTAAGGAAAAGCTGTAGACAGGCCTAGAGCCAATTAGATGACTGCAGCTGATTTTATGAATGCTAACTCAAGAGGGTTTTTGCACAGTTCCCCCACTGAATTTCAGGAACGTCACTCCCAACCTTGGGGCCAGGCTTTCTCCTGACTCAATTCAGCATGTCAGTATAATATCCCATTCCTGGCTTTAGTCACTGGGCAGTTAAATCAAATGTAAGCCAGTCAATAGATGATACACTTCCACCGAGGCTACCGAGGATATACACATGGAACTGTGATTGGGGGTTCATGGATAGAGAGTACAATTCCTCTTTCTTTCAGAGTGTTTACACTACAAATGGAACTCTTGGGATTGTTGCAGTTATTTTAGTACCATGAGGCAAAACAAGAATGACAAGAAAGCAATCACCTCTAGTCTCAAAAAGAGAAGCCAGAACCTTCAGGAAAATCTTCCAAGAGGACTTGCTACCCATGGACTCTTCTGTAGCATGTGCCAATAAATTCACGCTAATGTTTAACCCAGTTTGTGGCAGAAACACCTGTGACTTCCAGAAGATTTCCCAATGGGTCAATGGACATATGACTAACTTAGAAAAACCATGCACTGTCTAGCAGAACTAACAGTAAATATGAAAATGTTCCACTCTGGCTTTCCTTTACATGAGCCACTACCTACCCGCAGCTATTGGGCTCCAGAATATGGCTAGCATCGCTGAGGATTTGAATTTCAAATTTTATCCACTGTAATTAATGTAAATGTAAATTTACATAGCCATGTGTGGTACCGTTAGTAGCCATTAGTGGTACCATGCTGGACAGTGCAGCCCTGCAAGCTACCTGATCTCACTACATCTGCCATCTTATCCATTAAATCCCCTGATACTGGCTTTCCTGCAGGTTTCTCTTTTTTGTGATCCCATAGAAATTAGGCATGTCTCTAACAGTGTAGTGCCATTTTTAAGGAATAATTATATGTTTACTGTGTCTATGCCTCCTTTATGGGAGATTTTTGACTTATTAAAATTATTATGTGGAAATGGAGTCTAAATTGGAGGTCTCCATTGTACCCCTCCCCTTGGAGATGGGAGCCTGAGTTTGTAGGAGGCAGAGGGGTTGGAGGATATCAGGGGAACATGCCCTACTGAATCAACTAAGCAGGGCTCACACGGCTCACAGAGACTGAAGCAGCAAGCACAGGGCCTACACCAGGTCATCTGCTTATATGTTATGGTTATTAGCTTGGTGTTTTGCGGGACTCCTATCTGTGGGAGTGGGTGTATCTCTGCCTCTTTTGCCTGCTCTTGGGACTCTTGTTCCTAATGGGTTGCCTTGTCCAGTCTTGATAAGAAGGCTTTTCCCTTTTCTTATTGTGTCTTGTTTTATCCTGTCTGGCAGTCCTCTCTTGGAGAATTGCTCTTTTCTGAAGACAGAACGGAGGGGGAGTGGATCTGGAAGAGAAGGGATATGGAGAAACTAGGAAGAGGGAAGGGGGGATACTGTGGTTGGGATGTGTTGTATGAGAGAAGAATCTGTTTTCAATTAAAAAACAAACAAACTAAGTAAGTAAGTAAGTAAACTCTACTATACAGCCCTGAGGGTAGGTATTGCACATTGTGACTATGAATTAGATGTAGCTTAAAATGTGGATCAGGTGCTGAAAGGTCATGATTTAAGGCTGTATGAAAATGTTTTCTCATTATTAATGCTACTGTCCATATTGCTGGTTGTTAACCTTAATCTTTTCCTCTGTGTGCTATATAGTAAGTCTCAATAAGTTTAGAGAGTCTTATCTGCTCAGCCCTGCAACACCCATAACCATGGATTTCAGGTTCCCCAGGCATCTCTCTACACTGTTACATCGACTTTCCAACCCATCGAGCCTCACTTATCCTTGTTCTTCTGCCTGGCCTCCTTAGCTTGCCCTCTGAAAACCAGTGATTAAAGAAGAGGTGAGTACCAGTAGCACAGACACTGAGAGCAACAATTAATAAATGGGACCTCCTGAAACTAAGAAGCTTTTGTAGAACAAAGGACATGGTCAATAAGACAAAATGACAGCCTACAGAATGGGGAAAGATCTTCACCAACCCCACATCTGACAGAGGGGTGATCTCCAAAATATAGAAAGAACTCCAAAAGCTAGACTTCAAAATACTGAACAATCCAATTAAAAAAATGGGCTATAGAGCTTAACAGAGAATTCTCAACAGAAGAATCTCAAATGGCCGAAAGACATTTAAGGAATTGTTCAACATCCATAGTCATCAGGGAAATGCAAATCAAAATGACTCTGAGATACCATCTTACACCTGTCAGAATGGCTAAGATCAAAAACACTGAAGACAGCTTATGTTGGAGAGGATGTGGAGCAAGGGGAACACTCCTCCACTGTTGGTGGGAATGCACAATTGTACAGCCATTGTGGAAACCAGTATGGCGGTTTCTCAGAAAATTGGGAATATGTCTTCCTCAAGACTTAGCTATACTACTCTTGGGCATATACCCAAGGAATACTCAATCTTACCACAAGGACAGATGCTCAACTATGTTCATAGCAGCAATATTCGTAATAGCAAGAACCTGGAAACAACCTAGATGCCCCTCAGTTGAAGAATGGATAAAGAAAATGTGGCACATATACACAATGGAGTACTACTCAGCAGTTAAAAAAAATGATATCATGGAATTTGCAGGCAAATGGATAGAACTAGAAAAAAATCACCCTGAGTGAGGTAACCCAGACTCAGAAGGACAAACATGGTATATACTCACTCATAAGTGGATACTAGATGTATCCTGGCAAAGGATAACCAGACAACAAGCTACAGTTTCAGAGAAGCTAGCTAACAAGGAGGGACCCTAAGAGAGACACATAAATAGCCCAGCAATGGAAAAATGGATGAGTTCTACATGAACAAACTGGGAGTGGGGGGGGGGGGTTAATGAATGGCAAAGAATGGGGGATGAGAACATAAGGAAATGGGAGGGTCAAGCTGGAACAGCGACAGAATGGGAGAGCAGGGAAAGAGATCCCATGATAAATGAAGACATCATGGGAATAAGTAGAGGCACGGTGCTGGGGAAGCTCTCAGGAATCCACAAGGATGACCCCACCTTTGGCTTCTGGCAATGATTGAGGGGGTGCTTGGACTGGTCTACTCTGTGATTGGTCTAGTGAATACCCTAACTGTCATCACAGAGCCTTTATCCAGTGACTGATGGAAGCAGATGAAGAGATCCACAACCAGACGCCAGGCTAAGCTCTGGGAATCCAATCAATGAGAGAGAGGAGGGATTCTGTGGGCAGGGGACGTTGAGATCATGATGGAAAAACATGCAGAGATGACTAACCACACTAGTGGAAACCTATGAACTGTGGACTAATAGCTATGGAGTCCCCACAGGACTAGACTAGGCCTTCTGGACAGGAGACAGTTGTTAAGCTCAAACTGTTTAGGGGATCTGTGGTTGGTATGTAAAGTGGATAGAAAATTTCTTAAAAAATAAAAAGAAAAGGTGAGTAGAACATACAGTTAGAACTAAAGCCCCCATGGCACATGTGTATATATGTATGTCAAATATATCTGTGTGCATGTACATGTATATGCTGTATTCTATAAGTTTGATATATGCTTAATGGAGAAAATAAAAATAGGATATACTAGTATCAGGGGACAGGGAAACCATTTAGATAGGTTCTGGAAATAGTTCAGGAAAAAATACTAGAAACAAGGCTCAGAATGGTGATACTTGAGACAGTAGAGTGTTCGTTACCAGATTTGGGACAAGTAGTTTCTGAGCGGTCTTTCTTTTCATGTGTTCACACTTTGATTCACTTATTCACTGTCAGATCAGATCCTTAGTTTTGCCCAATGTTCTACTAGACTTGTACCTTAGCAATTGTAGGTACTAACTCTGAGGCTTCCCAGACCTTCCCAATGAAATGAAATTCTCTCTTAGCTAAGCCCACCACCTGAAACAGGATAAGAAAAAAAAAATTACTTAAGTAGGCCATGCCACTTCTCCTTTCTGTAGCTGTTTCTTCCTGGGTTAAGAAAAGATTGAGCAGGATTAAATTATCTCTAGTATCTGTTTTAATTTAATGTTTTATAATAATAGTCTATGTTTGTTCGATAAAAACCATATCAAGAAGATGAAGAAAGAAAGAGGGGGGAAAGAGGAAGACCTGATAGAAAGGAAAGAAGGGGGGAGAAACTTACAGACAAGGCCAAGAGAAAAATATACTGCAATAAGAACTATTCATGAAGGTTTTTCAATTGGGAAAATGAAGAGATACTATTCCACAAGCCCACTAGTGAATCCTGGGCTCTGAGTAGTGCTTTCCACTTCCCCTCCTTCCTGCACTCCATCTCTGTTCCCTGTTCCCCCTTCCCAATCCTGGGTGAAGCGTAGGGAACTGCCTGCTGCTTTCTTGTCTAGCCTGAGCCTAACCCAGTGCTCAGAGCCCTACAGAGAGAATCTGTCTCTCTAATCTGCTTCTGCTGGTCCTGTCTTCAAGACACATTCACACCATTTTCCACTGTGTCCTCGGCCTTCGGTGGGCCTCATGCATCTTAAGGGGCAGCCAGGCAAGTAGCCCGAGGCAGCCTGTGTGCCAGAGTTCTCATTCCCAGGGCCCAGTCTGAATGTAAATGACCCAAATCCCATTACTGGGTTTCTGCTTCACTCATTACCCTGAGTTTTTCATCTCTTCTGGTAGTCGGGGAAATATCATTTCCATTTTCAGGAGAAGCAGCTCTGCCTTACAACTTTGCATGCAGTTTTTTTTTTTTATTACTGCTGCGAGTTCTTTCTTGTACTGCATTTTATTCAGCCCTTTACAACTCCTTATTTATGCAGCTTTGAATAGGGAGAATTCTGACTGAAAGAGTGGCCAGAGAATTGTAAAAGATTAAAATTTTCTAAGATTCTCCATGGGGGCAAAACTATCTGTTACAAGACAGTTTTATATTTTGGGGAAAATACGTTGTCTCTATAGAAAGACTTTGATGGAGAAGTTATTGCAAATAATAAAGCTCATTTGGAGGAAAAACATGAGAAATGACCTCACATTGATCTTTCAGCCTAGTTCTAGGCAGTAGGAGATGAGGATAAAGCTAACAGGGCTCTGACCTGGCTATTCCCTAAAGCACTCAGGGTTGCCAATGAAGACAGAGGAGAGACATGGAATTACTTCCTACTGTGCTCCAAAGAGGGCAAAGGTGACTCATTAGGACAGAGACTAAATACCTGCCAGAGGCCTCACATGCACATCCCATGAAAACCCTGAGTGTGAGATGCACCACCCCCCAGAATCTGATGTGCTTGAATGCTTGGCTCTCAACTGTTTGAGGAGGTGGTTGAACAGCCATGGGGCTCTAGGAACAAGACCTGAGAGTTGACTCTTTGAAGTATTTACCTCAGAAATGACAAGTGTAAGAAACACTGCTAGATTCTCAGTGGAGTTGGCTATCTTGGTTCAGAGATGAGGGAGCGGGGCCTAACTTGCCCCAGCTATCCATAAATGAGGAACTAGTGAGAGCTAGAGTTTTCTATTGGCCTAGACCAATTTTAATGTCTTTGTGACCCAGGACTGACTGCTTTCCTCATTGGGACATACCAAGTTTAAGTTTCCCATGTGACCCATGTGGCATTCCTAATAGGAACAACATTTCCCATGAGGTGAATCAGTGGTGCCTTACAAGATACTTTCACACATATTTTCTTATCAAATTGTCTTAGTACCTTATGGATTTAATATTTCATACCTTCTTGTGAAGAAAGAAATTAAGGCTTGTTTTCTAGATCACTTGGAATGTGTCCAAGGACATATGACCTTAGGGGCTCCTCTACAGTCCCAGAAATTTGGGTTTAAATGTTAATTCTATGGCCTCAGGCAAAATTCATATTTTCTCTACATCTTATTTTCATATCTGTTGATTGGTGATATTATTCATTCATTCTGTTGTTACTTATTTAGCATCTCCAATAGATGAAGCTATAAAAATACATTAGTGAACCAAACAAAAATCCCCATCCTCATTAGGTTATGATCCAGTGAGGAGAGATAGAAAGCATAGTCTATTTGAAAGTAATGGGTGCTAATAATATGAGTGGGAAAGAGACTAGGGTAAGTTAGAGGAAGGAGCTCATATCAAAAGAAAGTGACCAGTAAGACTACAAGGAAGCCGAATGAGTGAAAATATCGAAAGGTCTTGAGATGCCTGCACAACTCTCCAGGCAAGAGTGAAAAGCAAATACAGAGGCCCGAGACAGATGTTGGGAGATTTTGCTGTTGTTTCAAGAGCAAGGAGGCCACGATGACTGCTCTGATGCAAGTGAGGGAGAAAGATGGAAGAAAATCAGAGACGTCCTTGGAGATACTGAAAATGGCTCAAAAATCATGCCGTGCTTTGGAGGACCTCTGCAAATGCTTAGGTTCAGAGGGTGATGTTGTTTTCCTGTAGCAGCCAGGGTTGGCTTTTAGTAAAAGTCTGTGATAATCTACCTTCAATTCGGCAAGAGCAACCCAAGCTTCTATGCTAGGCTACACTGAAGGGATCAGGAATGGAGTCTGATAGTGAGGCTTTGGGGTTTTGACAGCCAAAGAGGATGGAATTAGGAACAGAGTGGACATTTTTGAGGTGGAGAAAATGGCAGAAAGAGGGCTTTATCATGAAATAGAAACAGCAGGATTTGTCAATGGATTCTGACCCGAACAACTAGAAGAAGGTTGCCTTTCACTAAGAATTTAGAGCTTCTCTGGGAGGGTGAGGACAAATTTACCAGTGACTGAACATTTTCTCCAAGTATTCAATGTGTGGAAAGAGATGTATGCCTATTCCATAATAGTTACGTGTTATTAGTGGTATTATCATTCACCTTCAGCCTAACAATTTGTAGAGAACATGTGTCCAGTGGCCTTCGACAAATGAACTTCAATCTTGATCCCACAAATAATTTCATGGGCCATTCACCACTCAAAGCCAGTTTGTCCCATCAGTCACAGTATGGTCCTATCACCATTTTATTTAATAATCTTTCTACACTCTCCTCTCCCCTCCACCCTGATTTGTTGAGTATGGGCAAGAATACAAGCTGAAAGTCAGTACAGCCCAATCTATGGCTTTATTCAGTATCTTTTATTTTTAATATAACATAATTACAATGTTTCTCCCTTCCTTTTAATGTTCAGAGTAAGCCCAGCCCAGCCTCCCATGTTACAAAAGAGGAGGCTGAGGCTTGGAAAGGTGGTATGGCTTAAACTTAGCATTATTACCTACACGATGAGGTAATGATGTTATAGATGCCTAGGGATTACCCCAGCTCTCATACTTCAAGCTCTTCAACAAATGCAAAGCACAATAAAAATCAGTTCACAGCAACAGCCCAAAGCCCAGGAGACACTCTTGCGTTCTCTGTCCTCATCACGCATGTCTAAGCCAAGAACAACTCCTATTCACTCTATCCCAAAGTCCAACCCACTCTGCCCTCCTCTTTCCACAGCTAAATGCTCACCTTTGTGTAAGCCACCAGCACCTTCAAATGAACGATGAGAATGGACCATAACTGGTTCTCAACTGTCATTCTAGCCCTCCTACTACAACCTAAATTGGATGGTCTAATTAGAATTTGAACCAGAAAATAACTTCTTTACCCAGTTCCCATTAGCAAGTTCCTATAGAACTTTCCTCGACTTGCTCACCCCTCATCATCTTGCTCCCCTCTTCTTTTGGATGAGCTCTTATACCCCTGCTGCAACACTCAGTAGGTTCTAGGCATTCTAGCCTTTCCTTCGTGCCTTTGCATGCCTAGTTTCTCCTTCTGAACTATTTAGGTTATTAGGAGGGCTCTAACAATTATTTCTTTTCATGTTCATGCCCTTCAGGAATCCTCACCTTTGAACCTGGTGACTTGCTTTTCAAGAACAGAGTATGGCATACACAGGTGACGGTATATAACATCCAGGGTTAGGTTATAAAAGGCAGTATCCCCCCCCCACCTCTGTTTTCTTGCTTGCTCGTTCTGATGAGGTAAACTTCCATGCTCAGGGTGCCACTTGTTCAGAATAAAGAGTGTCCTGCCAAGAAGGAAATAGTACGTCCCTCAGTTCAATAGCTCTAGAGAAACTGAACTGTGCCACCAAGAATATGAACAAACTCAAAGCCATACCAACTCCATTCCAGCCACAAAGTGGCAACAACCCAGCCAATGTCTTCACCACAGCTGCAAAGCAACCATGATTCAGAGATTCCAGCTAGGCCGTGCCAGCATTTCTGACCCAGAGAAACTTCAAGACAATAAATGTCTTAAAATAATGTGTTAGGAAAAAATAGACACCATTTCTGAACGTTTTCTTGTATTATTTCCTCAGCTGGGAGCTCTCTTTCTACTGAGATCTTGAAGGACTGGCTCTATCCCTCAGTCTCTCAGTTTCTGAATCCCTCCCTCCCTCAGGATTCCTTCCCTGCCCAACAAAATTCCCAATCCATCACTCTGCTTCATTATTTTTATCCTCTGTCAATAAGTGGGGAAAGATTTGATGTATTTGCTTGTTTTCCTGTTTCTCCCATTATTCAGAGGCTGTATCAAGAGTGGAACCCTCCCCGACATGTTCATACCTGACCCTCAAAACCAAAAATACAGCCTGGCACATAATACCTTATCAATAACCTTGTGTTGAACATATGTGAATGAACAATGCCTGAAATGAGTTGCAAAAGGGACATGGAAAGACAGAAAGGGATAAAGCATGATTCTTTGTAAAGCTTAGACAACTCCCAGCATTGGTTCACACGATTCATCCCATCTATCGGAGTAGATTGAAATTTTACAGGACACCAGGGCTGTTTGTTTTTTTCAAAGATCACTTAAAGACTTCATAATTTCCTTGCATGAGTTTCCTGCAGATTTCAGCTGAATTTTAAGGCAACAAAAACCCACATCCTCTTCCTTCTGGTTTCCCTCCCCCTCTTTTCCTTCTCGACAAATCCACCACCCAGTTTGATGCACTTCCCTCCCATGTGAAGAATAGTCAATAGGTTATAGAAATTACCAAGTTCTTAAGGCAACATAATTATGTTTGTTAAATGTCCAAGACTCAAAAATAGATCAAGCTCTTCTGAAATCCATGTGTTTGTTTGTTGTTGTTGTTTTTTTAAATTATGGAGATGTTTCTAGGCTTAGAGTAGTCTGCCAACTTGTGAAAACATATTCTTTTTACGAGGCTGGTTTCTTCTTTCCTGCTTTCATTTAGTCTGCAGCTTAAGGCAATAGACTAAACTATATCCCCTGACTTCTACTGCAAACAGAAGGTGGAAGATTATCTCCTTTCTAAGGAAAAAACCTGAGGAATTTGTGTTGGCTTTATTCTTGAATTCAACATATGGACAAGAACATCAAAATGCCAGAAAGAGGGGAAAATTATCAGCATGGTTCAACAATCTTCCACGACCATTTTCAGATAAACTTTATTAAAAACATTATACAAAATACTGTCAAAGACATTTATCACGTGATAACTCCTCTTGATTTAGATGTTCAATAAAAGAATAATGTTTAAATCTGTTATGGTGTACTTACCCATGAGAATACAGACAGTGAAGCCATGCTCTTGAAGACCTTCGGAAAATACTGATAAGAGTAAATGAGATTCATTCAAGTAGAACTTAGGAATTCAACCCTACTTTTCACATTTTCAAACAAGAGTATTGTCTTTGCTGGCTCTTTCCCTGCCATTTTATTGCAGGCCCTTCCTTCCTCTCTGTTGTCCTCCAAAAAGTTTTTGAAGATCACATCTAAAGTCTCATTTCCCCTCCTAATTATATGTGTCTAATGGAATGGTGACCCTTTAGTACAATGTTAGTCAAAACTGGGCTGTGCATATCCCTAGATTATAGTAATGGCATTGAAGAAGGTACTAAGATCATCAGAAAGTTCTACCCCCTAAAACCCTAGCACTAATTATTTTTCCACAATGAGAATGTGATTCATTTACTTTTTGTTCTTTTTATTTGTCTGAAATTTCCCTTAAATTCCTTACATGAAAAGTGAATTGCTCAGAAAATAAATGGTTCAATGGGGAAGCAAAATCTTTACCCAAGTTTTCTGTGATCTAGTCCTTCAATTAGAGATGAAAAGAATATTCGACAGTAAGATAAAGACAAAGGGAAGATTCCTGTAAGTATATGGGGGTAGAGCTTGGCGAACACCTGAAATCCCTCCTACTGAGGCCTTGGCCATGTTCACAGCAAAGCAGGAAGGAAAATCACTTCATGATACAAGATTCCAGTCAGGTCCTTCACCTAGTTCCCTGCCATACAGAATTATGGGGAGGACAAATTTCTAAATTGCTCCTATAAAACAGAAAATCACAGTAGAGAGAGTTATGGTGGTCTATTTTACATATGTCAAGGTATCTTTGTACATATTTGATGTAGCTGTTGTTCTGAAAGCAAGTTAGTAATTAAAGAACCACATTTTTCAGACAGTCTGTATTGCAATGGTGTCCAGGCCCAACCACAAATAAACTAAGGAAGGCATACAAACCTATTGGCTACTTTGGCTATACCATCGGTGGTGGTTGTTCAGTTCTTCTTGCTCTTGCCTAGCCTCTTCCTGAGAGTCTACAGTCTCCCCGGGGATTTTAGTCTGTTCTCACACTTGTTCCTCAAATAGTACCCATCTTCCCTGGTGGGGCATTCCCCAAAGCCTCTGTATGATGTAAAGCTGCAGGCCTACTCTGCTCACCTTTGATTAGAGATACACAGTTATAGGCTGTAGGTCAAACATCCAGAGGAGATTGCTTTATTAGAGCACACATCCCTCCCTTTGTGCACATGAAAAAGCCTGGGTTTGGATTTCTTCAAGTTAGCCCAATCTGGATTTGAATAACACTTTTGACACTCATTGTCTGTGTCATCTTAGTCTTTTGGGTCTCTGCTTCTCCATGAGTATTATGTGACTAATTAATTATGACTTTGAGCTATGCACAGTTATTTTTAAAAAATGAGACTATACACATTAAAATACCAGATGACCTCTGAAATTAACATTATCCCACAATCACCTTTGCCCTGCCTCAAAGTTCTCAAAACCTTGGGGTACTCTAGATGAGGGAGGTGAACGGACAAATGCATTTTATCATGAAATAATTTACCCACCTAGCTCTTCACTTAACCCTGGATGTATTTTTGCTTTTGTGTGTGGATCTCTCAAAAAATAGGGAAGCCTCTCTTGGCCCAACCTTGTTCATCTGATTTTCTGAATTCTGAGACAACTTTTTTTTAAGCCACCCAATATCATATGTCTTTTTTAAGCCACTCAATGCCATATGTTTGTGTGGGTTCTCCTAATCAATGTTCAAGCAAAATTGCTAGTACTAGTACAAAAAGTACTGATGTGTCTGGGGATTTATCCTGTATCAGTAAACCAAGTATTAATAATCAGCAAACTGTGCTATCATTCTGTGAGGTTCCATGAACTCATCTAAGCTTTTTATCTAAGTGAACTCTTGTGTTGCTCCAAGCAATTCTGTTAAATTAGTGCTATGCCTACCTTTACTCACCACATAAGCAACCTAAAGGATGAAGTTTGTGAGCCAAGTACAGCCCAACAGAAGTCTGAACCATAAGCTGACAATGTTTCTTGTGTTTTTAATGATTACATATTAGTTTTGTGCATCTTTACATGAAATCTTCAGTGGTGTTTTTTCAGTTCTTAAGTATAAAATACTCACTACTTATTCTTAAGAAAAATAATCAGTGTATTTTCTTCTTGCTATAGTGTTTGACTGTTGTGAGATATTCCCTCTCTTACTTTGGGATTATTCCTCAAAGTTCCAAACAAAATCAGCACCCTGAAAAACATAAACCATGAAGCAGGACAGCTTCATCATGTTCCTCACCACTGCAGGTGGTCCTGGGAAATATAGTCAGAATCATATACAAGCAGATCCTGCCAGTCAGTAATAATGACCAGGACAGCTACTTCAAGGCAGAAGTTTCTAACCTGCGAGCAACTCCCAAATACCCAGCAGCACTTTCCAAATAATTAATTCAGAGGCTTATATTACTTATAAGTGCTCAGCCAGTAGCTCAGGCTTATTACTAACTGGCTCTTATACTTAAATTAACCCATAATTCATATCTATGTTTAGCCAAGTGGCTTGGTACCTTTTCTCAGTATAGCATTCTCATCTGGCTTCCTCTGTGTCTGCTAACGACTCCTGACTCAGCCTTTCTCCTTCCCATCAATCTCAGTTTGGCTTTTCTGCATAACTTCCTGCCCAGCTATAGAGCTGTCAGCTTTTTATTAACCAATGAGAGAAATACACATTCATAGTTTAGAAAAAGATTGTTCCACAGCATTTCCCCTTTTTTGTCTAATTAAAAAGAAAGGTTTTAACTTTAACATAGTAAAATTTTGTGTAATAAAAACGTTATTAAGTAAGAATTACAGTTACAATCTCTAGTCTATTTTTATTTGACAAAATTAGAGAAAATATTTTATGATCTATCTTATTTTTGTGAGTCTGAAGTTTCCCATCTAATTTACCTTTTTATCATAACTTAAAAAAATACTGTTAGTTTAACTATCTAGTCTATCAAAGACACCAGAAGGAACAAGTCTTACCTAATGACAGGGACATCAGGCTGCCTGGACAGTCACACAAAGTTCCTCTGTAATGTTGGGGCATACAGGCCTAGCATATCTTACAGACTTTCTTGTGAAGCAGGGAATTTTTAAGGACTGTCCTACCTTGTCTTGGAAAAATTTGGCAGTCACCTTTCTTGCATCCTGCTGGTCCAGTTTTGACAGTAACTGTCAGCAGTTGAGGCATGGGCAGTATCTTTGACTATATAGATAGCTTTTGTCATAAAGAAAACAAAATCTATATGGAGTTTCTTTGATGTCTATCATCCTCCTTGAAGTAATTGGTGCTATCAGGAGTAGACATGTCTCACTGTTAAGAAAAGTCTGTTCTTAAAATATTTTAAAGGCCATATTCTGTAGGTCTTTGAAGTGTTTGAAGGTTATCTTTTTGTCTGAAATATATCTCTGTATGGTCTGGAAAAGATATGTTAACATGACTAAAAGTTTGTTATTATAGATGACTATTAATCTGTATTTCTTAATTATATATTCCATTTTTAAATGAGCTGCATAAACATAATACCTTAAATAAAAATAGAAATATACATACAGTGTAATGAAATTAACTTTAAATTCATATCAATAAACCAAAATTCATATTATCATAAAATATGTAAGATTAATAGTTGTTTTTTGGATTAAAGTAGATTCAATAATCTACCCTTTTATCCTATCATTTATATATACCCCCTTTGCTTTTCAGAACAAGATCCCTGAATCTAATCTCCTTTGTTTCACTTTTTTACTCACCATTATCCATAACAACTTGTAACCAATCCCCCTAAACAATGACAATATCCGTGATATATTTTGGGGAATGTAGGCATAGCTCTCTAGACTACTTCCTGCTCATTGGGGGCACTGGTAATCTTTGAGGGACCATGAGAAAATTTAGGATTATGGACAAGTCCTGACTGGAGTATTCTGTGAGACTGGATCATTTCAGTCAGCAGCCTGGAAGCTGATTTTGATGTTGGGTGACCTGGGCCATTGTTTTCACTCGTCTCTGGTCCCCTTGCTCTGAAACTATATAATCTTTTAAAGGTAACATACATATCTGTATTAGTACAAATATAGATTGTGCATTGTACACAAGTCAGCCAAAGATGATTTTTTTTTTGTTTTATGTTTGAGAAGGTAGAACGTACATTACGTGTCTAGTAGTTCTTTTAGGTTTATTTCTTTATGTTTGCAGCCAGATTTTTCAGGAAATCTTCCTCAATCAAACTTGATTTTTTCTTAACCCAGGATGAATCCAGAGCCTCTCATTTGCTGAGGAAACAAAAGTATAACCCCTCCCCAAAAGTAACATATTTTTCACTTAAATTTTGAAGTCAAAATAATTTTAAAATATATAAGTTGGGTTAATCGGCAACATTTATAATCAAATGTCTCTTAGCAGCTGTTGTTCCTTCCTCAGCAGCCAAACTATTCAAACACAACACAATAACATACAGTATCCAGACACTCTGTATAATTTCCAATTTAATGTGGCTTTTTTGTTGTTGTTAAAGCATTTGGACAACAAACAATTGTGGTGATATTGTGTTCCCCAATATATTATGCATCCTAATAAACTTATCTGGGGGTCAGAAAACAGAGCAGCTACTATATTAAACATAGGTTTAGGCAGTGGTAGCACATGCCTTTAATCCTAGCATTCAGGAGGCAGAGATCTGCGAGTTCAAAGCCACACTGGAAACAGCCAGGCATGGTGACACATGCCTTTAATCCCAGGAAGTTACGGCAGGAAACAGAAAGGTATATAAGGTGTGAGGACCAGGAACTAGAGTCTTTTTTAAGCTTTTAGCTTTTAGCAGCAGATCAGATGAGATCCATTTGGATGAGGACACAGAGGCTTCGAGTCTGAGGAAACAGAATCAGCTGAGTAATTGGCAAGGTGAGGTGGCTGTGGCTTGTTTTGTTTTTCTGGTCATTCAGCGTTCACCCCAATACCTGGCTCCAGATTTGTTTTTTATTAAAGACCTTCTAACAATTCGTGTTACAGACAATTCTCATTATTGTCAGTACTACAACATTCAGTTATATAGCCTGGAAGGATGACTGTCATCCCAAGTGTTCCAATGGCAGTCATTGTGGAATAATGACTTTCCATTTTCCTCTGTCTAACTTTCTGTCCCATTCCTCAGTGCAGATGGCATGCTAAGCTCAGGCTCTATCTTTCTCCTGTTCATGGGTCAAGCAGAATCCATTCTTTTCTTGGAAAGGTTTCTGAATCACTTGATTTCATCCTGAGAGACTCCTCTACATGGCATCTGGAATGCTGTGTTAACAGAGTGACTCAATGTATGGCTGCTCATTTGTTCATTCTTTCATTCACTCATTCAAATTCATTTAGGATTTACTTTGTGCTGGGCTCTAAAGTGATAGCAGAAAACAAAACACATAAGATCTCTGTCATTATGGAACCCATATTCTATCAGAGTTATGAAATCATTGGAACTGAACTCAATTCAACTCATTCAGTTGAGCATTCCCACCCAGTCACAGTTCAGTTTGGCTGCTGTTTTTAGAGAATCCACTGTATGCCTGATGATATGTTTGTTCATGGTATCTCTTCATCAGTGGTTTTTTTTTATTTCATCATTCATGACCACATCTTTGGCTATCAGGTATTACATGTTTCCCTCATTCACAAATGAGTAGTTGATTACAATAGGTGGTTTATGCCTTCATAGTATGCTATGACATTTCTTATCTCTTCATACCATAGTATCCCTGAAATTGCCAATGATAACATAGAGGGTTGCCCTTCTTTCCCTCCCTCCCACTCTCATATGTATATTTATATCATGTATTGCTATATCTATATCTATATAGAGAAAATATATATAAAATCTGCAAAAGACAAGATTATTATGTATGCATGCACATATTGCACAATCTCCATTGGATTCCAGCACTATCTGGGGTGTGTGTATTTTAAGTCTTATATCATTCCTTTATTTGTTCATTTAATAGGAATTAAGAAGCAGAACAGAAAAGTCCACATCTAAGACTGAGTTTATAAGCATAGAAGAAAAAAATAATCAGAAGCTTGTGATCAACCTAAATGACCATCTCCAGACAGATAGGGAAGATGGGCATTCCTGATCATATATCTGCATGGAAGGTGTTTGAGGCCCAGTGATGCAAATTATATTCCAGGAATTACAAATATCTTAGACTGATGTGCAAAAAACTTCACTTATTCATGGTTGATGAACTTACTTGTTAATTATTAATTCAGCTTAATTATTCTGAGCACCCCATCTATGCATTTACCAATACCCAGTACGGTGCTTGTCATTCAGTAGTTGAAAGTAAGCCAGGATACATTACGTCTAAGTCCAAGAATCTTGCCTTTTGCGGAAAGGCCCACATTTTAACACAGGCCTCTTTCCCACACTCACATTTACTGAAGTTAGGGCAAAAGACATTTACATTCTTGGCCAGTCAGAGTATTGGAATATTATTATTTATTTAAAACTCATTACCTGCAAATTCCTTTCATGGAACCAATTAAAATGCTCTAAAGACAAAGATAATATTATACTTGGTGTAACAGTTTTGGTGGCTCTCCTAATGTGTTAGAAACCCCCATAGATCTTGACAATTTTTATGTCTCCCTTTTAAAAGCGAGGCTGATGCCAGGGAACTTGGCCTCTGCTGGTATGTGCTGGTTGTGGTTTTCCTGAGAATAAAATTATGGGTGTGTTGAAGTGAGGGGGGGTGAGGCAAGGAGTGGGAACTCACAGGGAATGTGGGTACTTAAGGTGTCAAATTTTACATGTCTGGGTTTTGTTTCCACCAGACTACACTCTCTGAAAATCACCATTCCATGCTATATGCTTACTGGAAGGGCTGGCACTGTTTCAAAGAAATCTATGTGAAACGGGGACATCAGAATCTTAAGTATTGAGGCTGCTGATAGGACAGCTTTAAATGAAGTTCCCCCAACGTGCTGTGATATAAAACGGCCATATGAGAAATGGCCCCCTATTAGGAGTCAACAGCCTGGAGCTAGCCACCCAGGAGACTGGGGTTTGATCAACTACCAGATCATCTTGGTATCTTTCTGAGTTTTGCTTTCTAGGTGGCAGCTGGCGTTCTGTTGCCTTTAAGACTGCAAGGACCTTCTAGGTGGAGCCTGTGCTGAGGCTGAGGTCACCCTCCTCGATGCCCCACTGTTCTTACACACTGCAGTGCAATCATTCCAGTCTGGCTTTCAGAGCAAGCAGAATTCATTGCCGTCCTTCAGCAGCAGGATGCAAAGCACAGCCTCTCAGCAGAGCTCCAGGGAGACATTTTAAAGCGCTGGCTGGAGAAGAATGAAATGTGATCAAATCAATGCACTCATACGAACCTGCCACTGGCCACCCTCTCCTCTGTTACCAGAATTTTAAGATCAGCTTCCAAAGTATAGATGCCTTCTCTTCCCTTCCCCTCTTTCTAGTTTTTTTTAACTTTATCTTTTAACATCACTAGGACCCTGTGAAAAATGGGAGGTACAATGTGACTCATTTCCTACCTTGTAGAGGTCTACAGCTAGAAGAGTAGAGTGGATTGCATTGAGTTCACAAGGGCCCGGGATATACTGGAAGGCAGTATGTCAGAGTTCCTAAGTTCTGGATCCACTTGAGTTCAGATTCAATACCTTATTTGCTGATTATAAAACCCAGGGAAGATTGATGACTCTGTCTTGTCACCTATAAAATGGGTAGTGACAGTACTTTTTGCAAATATGTTGGTAAATGTGAAATAAGACATAAACAAGAAGAGGGATCTTGGAAGGGTCTTCAATAAATGCTTTCACACTCTTAACAAATAAAATACTACACCCTTAATAAATACTAGCTAACAGTTGTTATATCCTTATTAATATTAAAACAAGATCTGAATCAAGCATGTAATGCGTTGTTCTATTTGCTTTTTCCAATAGTCTCTAAGCTGGTACGATTGTCTGTAGCTCAAGTTTTTCTGCCTGGCCCACAATCAGGACAAATCTCTTTCACCTGCCAGTCCCACAGCTGCTCAGACCCAACTAAGTAAACACAGAGACTTACATTGCTTACAAACTGTATGGCCGTGGCAGGCTTCTTGCTAACTGTCCTTATATCTTAAATTAATCCATTTCTATAAATCTATACCTTGCCACGTGGCTTGTGGCTTACCGGCGTCTTCACATGCTGCTTGTCATGGCGGCGGCTGGCAGTGTCTGGCAGCGTCTCCTTCCACCTTCCTGTTCTTTTTATTCTCTCTGTTAGTCCCGCCTATACTTCCTGCCTAGCCACTGGCCAGTCAGTGTTTTATTAGCAACACATTTGCCCTACAGAACATCCCACAGCAATTGTCATTCCTTATTCTGTAGATAATAGCACTAAGGCACAGTGAAATCAAGGAGCTCCTCTATCTGGCCCAGCTAGTGACTAAAAGCATTGCAATATGACTCCAAGCAGCCTGCATGAAGACACTGTCATCTTCACCTCTAGTTCTGACATAAGGTGTCTAGTAAAGATATACTTATTGTCTTCTTTGGACTCCGTAATAGTTCCAGAGAGTAGTTACTATAATTCCCACAATACCAATGGAGAAAAAGAGGCTCTGAGATGCTAAGAGCCTTGGCCCAAGTCTTCAGGCACATGAGAGGCTCAACATGTTTTTCTATTGCTATACAAATTCTTCCTTCTTTCCCTTCCTCTTTCTCCTCTTCTTCCATCTCCTTCCCACTAGTCTCCCTCCCCACTCTCTGTAATTCCTTCAGTACTAGGAGTTAAAGCCGGTACTGGGAAATCAGTCTACCACTAAGCTAACCCTCAACTTTCCCCTCATGAAGCAAAGCAGAGTATCAAAATGTTTAAAGTGTCTGTTCTTTGAAGTTGAGCTAAACATTCGCCAAGAGACAAGAATCAGACCACCGAATACCTGTTACTTCATGTGCTTTATATGAATTCGGCACTGGCAACATACACGTTCTTCTGATGTTTCCTTGATACAAGAATTCAGATGCCTAGGGCCCATACCGTATCTAGGGAATCAGACACCCGAAGACAGAGCTTAAATATTTGCATCTGACATGATCATGTGCTTTTGATATGTGGCCAATGTGCAAACCACAGCAACAGCATAGGGAAATCAAAGTTGCTGAGTGACATTTCCTCACCAAGAGACCAGAAGGAGTTTGTACAAGAAGCACTAACTCTGATTTCAGTTGCCGACTCCCTTTGGGCCTTTTAGTAATAATCAACTCAACCAACTTCAATGAGCCTAGGTTTCTTCATCTGTAGCACAAAACACACAGCACATGAGGTTGTTGCAAGGAGCACAGTATGAACATATGTTGTACCTGACTACCATACCTGATTCAGGATGCAAGTTCTCCTTCTTTCCAACACTTATAGAAAATCATATTCATATCATGAAGAACATGCCAGAAGAAGAGAGTGATTGGTCCTAAGTACTTCTAGGCTGAATCTGATTGAGGGTGTGTGTGTGTGTGTGTGTGTGTGTGTGTGTGTGTGTGT
>CABHPH010142176.1:28317-40309 GCA_902168325.1 Peromyscus nudipes | reverse complement strand
GTGTGTGTGTGTGTGTGTGTGTGTGTGTGTGTGTGTGTGTATGGTCATCTCTGAAATTATTATAGTTTCTAAGTACTGTTTCTTGATTATTCTTGTCATAGAGTATTTCCACTCCTATCTCTTGCAAATCTGGTTAGATACGGATTCAGACTGTTTCTATAATGTCAGGTCTTTCCTCCAGCTTTCCTGGTTGGGTCAGAAATCAATACAGAGGTCAGTTTTCACCAGAAGAAGCTGAAATTAGCTTCTTTGGGCTCTGCTTTGGGCAAATAGCCTTGTGTGTGATCAATATCATTTACTTGGCATCTTTTTCAGCCTAGAGTAGTGAATCTTATAAGTTTCTCTCATGTGTATAGGTACAAGATATACCTATTTGTACACGGTGTTTCCACATTTGGGGGTAGCACAGCTGTGTATGCAGCTGTGCATGTACCTGAATATGCATAATCTGATAAGTTTTGATGACTAGTAAAGCAATTCTATATAGAGACAAATTTTAATCCTATAAAGCATATGGGAAGTGTCATAAGGTCATCTAGGTTGGAGAAATAACTCCCCTAGTTATAAATGACAATTCATACTGCCATGATTCCTCTCACAGAAGCTATGCTCTTCTGTAAGGAATTCCATTATTTCCTGGTTCCCACAAAATTAATTCTCAGAGCAATAAAATGAAACAAATGACTTCCAGTCATGGCCTGGTTTCTCTCTGGCTGAGTGCCAGGGAAGGAAACTCAGCAATGCAGGCCACACCAACTTCAACATTTCGGTTTATTTCTCCCTCCCCTTGGAATTAACAAACTGACTTTCTGGTGTAACTCTGGACCTCAATGTCATGGTGTTTAACCAGAGTCAGGCTGACATCTGGGCACTGACAAGACAATTATCTTTCCAATCATCTTCTCTGAGATGATGCCAAGGTCATCTATGATTTAATCTCTGAACAATTTGTGGTGTAGTATGTTTTACTGGGGATACAAAAACCAGAATAATGTATTATTCCTGTATTCAAGGAGTTCATAGTCTTGTTGGGCATAAATAATAACATGTAAAAAAAATTCTAAATCAAACTTGACAAGATAGGTACTGATGCTTCGTGAAACACCGGGGGGGGGGGGGGACAGGAAATGTAAGTGGAAGCCTAGGAGCAGGGTTCTAGTAAAAGTGTGGTAGTGTAGAGGGGGGATGTCATCAGGGTTGTGGGGTTTCCTGTTGGATTGGCCTGGGCAAAAAGAGAAGAGAAATGGATTTTAATTAGCCTGAGGTGAAGTTTGTGAGTCTGAACAAGTAAGGTCTGGGCTCAGGCACGAGGTTATCCTCTCCCTTCTCTGTCCCAGGGATATGCAAGTAAGTGATGTGTCTGCACAGTAGTGGGAAGTCTCAAATGTGAATATGACAGAAAATCTTTTCACAATGGCTGGAAGCTCAAAAACATCTCTTCTCCACTCTAGCTGATTACAGTCTTCTCTAAGAAGCCCAGGAAGAAAATTTCTCCAACCAGTAGGACTATATTAATATACCTGTGCCTCTGGGTTTGTATGAGTGCAGACATCATTCTGTCACTGTTATCTTAAGTCTTAGCATCATGCCTGCCATGAGTTACACTCTCAATGACATACTTATGGGATGTATTATGGATGTATTCTCCCCCACATCCACTTCTATAGCCTTCTTTAAACCAGTATATATGATAATGCCATTCTTGGAGACTCTCAGGTCAAAACTATAATGGTAACTTGGACTCTGTCCTTTCATACACAGACCTATCCAAACAATAACTGAATTGACTACTGTTTTCAAAATGTATTCTTAATCAATTACCTTTCCCAGCTCCCCTTACCACTATTCTAACCCATTGTGACCAAGAGTCTTAGCGAATTGTCATAGTGGCCTCTGACTTCATCTGCTGCAATGAGTGACCTTATTGGTTTCTGAATCTCTTGACTTCTGCAGTTGGGTATGTGGTTCCTTTTCCAGAAAACAGCCAGTCGTTGCTTGAGAACATGAGTAAAGTTTGACATTTCTTTGTTCACACATCTGCAGTGGTTTTTCACCTTCATGAGAAGCAACTTTATTTGTTGATGGGGCTCACAAAGCCCCATGTGAGATGCCCTCAGCTAAGTCTGTGGATTTATGTAACTGTACCAATTGTTCTCTCTGCTTTAGGCTTGATCTCTTATCATTATCAACAGACCAGAATCCTGTTCTTAGCTTAGCCTTTGACTTTGCTGTTTCCACTACCTGGACGACTCTTCTCTAGGCATCCATAGGACTCCTGTCCTATTGCCTTTCAAGCACTACCTTCTTAGACATTCCCTTTGATCATCCTGTCTAAATTGCACTTGGTTCCTTCAGGACAACTTCCTTTACCATGCTTTCACAACACTTGTTGACACCTGTCATATATATGCTTCTTATCTGTCTCCCATTCTGGAACACAGAAAGAACACTACAAATTTTGTTCATGTATTCACCACCTAGATTAAGATTGGGTATTTTTGATGATTAGATTTTTTTGTCAATTTCATATATATATATATAATACATACATATATATATATATACACACACATCGCATTCTTTTACTTTTACTCCTACCCTCTCTTATCTCTCTCTCATCCTTATAACTCCTCTTCTTCCTTACAGTTCTTTTTCAATATTCATTTCTCTTTGATATATTTTGTGATTCATAGATTTCTAGCCAGGAATATCTGGATGGCCATAGGTTTGGGACTAATCAATGGAGGCTAATGGGCTCACTGTTTTGCATATGACTGAAGATAATGATTGTTCCTCCACAATAACCCACCAGTACCCACCAGCTTAGCAGGCAGTCCTAGGTACCCATGAGTCCCTTCCCTGATCCATGATTGACTTTTGACTTTTGACAAGCCCAAGACTGAGCATGTTGTAGAAAGAAGAACCTTTCTAATATTTGTATTAAAGGATGGACTCACACACACACACACACACATACACACACACACACACACACACACACACACACACATGAGGGGGGGGGGAGAGAGAGATCCTTGTAAATGCCTTTTAAATTTTAAGCCTTTCACCTCAATGATGTTTTTCAATCACAATTAAATACAATTGACATTCTCACCCTCACTTACAGAGGGGAATAAGAGGCTTGTCGAACAAGTTGGCCTGTATCCCAGAGCTGGAGTGGATGCCTGGAAGTCTCATTCACTTTCAGCGTCCCAGAAAGCCTTGGCTGGGCTGATAGGAGTACTGAGACAGACCAGTACTACTGCCTTTGGAAATTGGATGGAGGTTTCAGAGAGTGGTGTTGAAATAACATACTAGTATATCAGTTATGGAGAATAAGGATGGAGCAGTACTTACTGTTGACAAGTCAAAACAGTTTACCCTGGGTGACTAAACTCAACACCCACCTTTAGATTTTCCCTGGGGGATGAGGAAAGGCGGAAGTGGATAGAGCAAGAGGAAAAAAGTGAAAAGTTCCTCTGACAGACAGCCAGACTTTCTTGTCAGGGCATTTCTGACTCGCCCCTTGTAGGAGTTGTTACTCATAGGAAGAAGATGAGTCCTAAAAAAAAAGGACTCCTGGAATATTCCTAAATGAAGAGCTAAGTGAGAAGGATAAGGCATCAGCAATGGGTGGAGCTAGAGTTGGTTCGTGGACCTACTTTTTAAAAGTTTTGATGACTACATATTTCTATACAATGTATTGTGATCATATTCATCTTCATTGTCTTCTCTTATCCCTCTATGACCCTTGCTGACTGCTTTCTTCCTATCCAGTCCCTCTCCTATGTGGTTATTATTTTTTGTAGATAGCTATGTGCTCTGTGTGTTTGTGATTATAATAGTAATAACACCATATACAGAATAACCAAGACAGTTATTCATAGAGCTCCTTTCCAGTCTTCAGGTCTTATACTCTTTCTATGATGTTCCCTGGGTCTTGTACGGGGTGATATAAGTATTTAATTTTAGGGACAAGCACTAAACAGTCGCATATGCTCTGCACTGTCACGCTGTTCAGTTGAGAATTCTCACATCTATCCGGGAAGTGTGCATAGCAATTTCTGAAGGACTAGGAATAAACTTATTTTGTTAAAGTTTGAACCCTTGGGTCCTTGATATAAAGATTCTACCAACAGAAGCTCTGGACAAGTCAAGATTCTAGGGACATGGCTGAGTACTGAATCAGAGATCTGTTTGGGGGAGATATCCACTAACAGTGACTGGCAGAATTTTCAGTTGCAACTGAGGGTGGAATTTCATGTCTTAGTGGGCTCTGGCATTCTGTTATCACGGGGATGTAAAGCTCAGGAAAGGAGGGTGAATTTGCGGAAGTATAAATGTGTGAGATAGTGGCAGTAGTCCCTGAAATCTGACTGACCTGTTGCATTCGCTTGCCAGCTTGATTCAAGAGATGTTCCTGAACCCAAGATTTGTGAGATCTTAGATGTTGGCTCTGCTCACACATTTGTTTAGGATTACCAGGGGAGATAATCTGTTTAGAATTCTTAGTTTGGATATAGCACACATTTTTTTTTGTCATTCAATAGACAGCCCTAAGTCAGTTTTCTTTCTACCTGCTTCTAATGATGCAGGCTGAATGAGTCGGATGAGTGCGGACTTAACCACTTTTGCAGAAAGACAGTCATCAGACAAAGTTTCTTCTTCTTCATTAAAAGAGAAATACATAACTTGGATTATATGGAATTGCAATACTTCAAGACCAGACAGCCAACTTGAAACCACAAGGGAAAGACAAAAGTGTGAAGTTGAGAGACATAAATAAAATATCATGACATCTTAAAGCCTCAGAACCCTTCACTCCAGGCAACTTGCTAAATGCAATATTTCTCTTTCAAATTGAAGCAGTTAGTCTAATCTTACCTACTTTCGATGTTTTCGTTCTCAAAAGTATGGTAATCTTCCTTGTTATTCAACACAGGTCTGATATGCAAGTTTCTTCTAGGACTTGGTATAGATTAAAGGTTAGGGTTAGACATTCTCCAGACTACAGATAATGAGGGCTGGAGAAACTACCCACAGGAGCCCACGGGAAGGCACTAAGCATTTACCTTTCTTCTCTGTACTGTGGTGTGAGATTAAAAACTGTAACCTTATAGGCAGATGGACACTTAACCCAGACAGGCAAATATACTCTAAATAACATAGAATTAGAAGTCAAATTTAGAAAAGAGTTATTGTTTATACAATACAAATAAAAATCTAAGGGATAAGTTTATCTTCTCCCCAACAGGATAAACTGAGACAGATGACATGGTTGGCAATTGGAGAAACCAAGACTTGGTTAATTAATTTGCCTCATAGTAAGGCTCTAAGAAGGTAGCATTTGAAATACTGGAGAAAAAGAGAGCACAGACTCTATGGATGCTTGGGGAAGAGTATTCCAGACAGAGGGAGCAGTGACTTTAAAGACTCAAGTAGAGAGAAACTTCCTGGTTTGCTGTAAACAGGCCAATGAATTAGATGAAAGTAAGTCACATAAAGATGACCTCTAAGGCAAGAGGTTCTCCTGAGTGCATATAGTAGCTTCATTGTTCTTCCTTTTACTCTCAGAATAATGTGAGCTTTTTCTCAACATGGTCATCATTGATTTCTCCTTACACCTAGACTCTTTTCAAAGATGGGACTCATAGTTTATTTTCACTCACCCAAGATCACAGCAGACCTTTGAAAACTTTAACTGTGCAGTTGAAAGTTTTCAAACAATAGCTCAGAATAGCTCTTCCAGTTGCCTCTGTTAGAAATTATAAAATTAATAACATAAATCTTTGGTTATTTGCCAAGAATCCAAGCTTTGAGGTACTTATGGACTATTCACAACTCCTTCACAGCTCATGCCATATCAAAAGGTCCTCATAGTCCCACTTTTAACTGTACTCTCAATCTAAACATTTTTTCCACCTTCAAGCATAGAGTCCATGTAGCCATTTCCTGTCTCTCAACTAGTCTTCCCATTGACAAAGCAAAGCATGCCTTTCCTCTGCTCACTCCCTACCCACACAGTATTCAGTTAGCCTCAGGACAAATCAAACTCTTGTAGTGGTGGCCTGTAAACCCTGTAAGCTACAGAACCATTTTGGGTCACCTTTGTACCTCATTTCTAGTCTTGCCATCATAGATAGCATCATACTATTTCTGAAGGTATTCTGATTGCAAGGTCTTTGCACCTAAGTGGACACTGTTCTTTGATGCCCTAATGTGGCTAATGCTACAACATGTAGGATTCTAGTCAAAGTGATAATTTCTGATCACTTACCTAAGGTAGCATGCTTTACTTCTAGTTCAGCATACTTTCTAACAGTACCCACCTTTGGTTTCCTTTATACTATTTATTTCCATCAGTAAGTAAATTTTAAAAAGGCCATATATTCCCTTTTTACCTACCACAGGTTAGATGCTTAAGGACAGAGATAAGGACTTCTTACTTTATTGGGCACAGAGGCTCCCACTCAATGAATAACTGGTATTAATAAAGCAATATGAGAATAATGAGATATTTGGGATTCTCTTTCCTTCACATTCATTTTGGCAGGATAACAACAGTAGAGAATACTGTGGAGATAACCAGGCTTAAAGCTCATTATATTTTACTGATTGATGTAAAGCTTGAATACATTTTTAAATAAATGTTGAAATAATACTCAAGTCTGCTTACTTTCACATGAATTCTCCAGAGTACTCATTTAGGGGAAAGCTACCTTCACATGAGAATTATTCTTTGTCCAAATTCCTGGATCACTGGAAATGCTTACAGGGTTGAAAAAGGCAAAGTCAACAGGTCAATACTTATTGAGTAGTGAATCTTCAGGTTTACATATCCATGCAAAAAGGCCCACTGCAGCTGTATTCTCAGAAGGTGTGAACTAATGCTATAAAACTCACATGCAATGGAGAGAAATCCACAGAGGTGCAATTGGAAAGTAAGATCTCCAATCTGGTTAGAGAGGAGATGCTGGTTATATGAAAGCAGGTCCTCAATTCAGTGTGTGGTAGGAACAGAAAGAACAATCAAAACTACCCTTAGATTTTGTAAACAGGCCTTTATCTCATCAAACACGTGTTGTTCCAGGTAATATGGTCCTCCAAAGTCAAGTGCACAATACATATGCATAATTGTGTATATACAATTTAATTGTAAATATCACTCTATATGTATATATGGAATACACACATATACACATATATGTATATATGCATGCACATATGTGTATACACATATATATGCATATGGCTATATGAATATGCATATACATATGTATATGTATATATTCAAAGCCATCTTTTCCTCCCCTTCACTTTCAAACTCATAGCACAGAATCTTTTTATTCAATTCTCATATTAAATATATAGAATTCAACAACCAACTAAAGGCCTTTCTGTGTCTTTGAGTCAGACAGCACTGGATTTCTTTGTGTCTTCATACCTACTCCTGATGTAGAGACTTGCCACTTTCTTCTTAAACTTCCCTTTATTTTCCTGGAACAAGCCCCATGGACCTCTATTGCAGCAGAGCCCCAGCCATGCTAAGTAGGAATGGTAAGACTGGTGTACAGCCTTCCATGTTCAATCCTCTGTATTTATTCCCTTCTCTAAGTTGGGTACCTGTTTCTGAGCATGGAGACGTCAGAAATCCTGTGTTGAGTATTGCAGGACCTGGAAATGGGAGGAGTCTGATGGTTTGATCATCAGTTAGAGGAGAGTCATTGTCTATTCGGGAATCTCTAGTTTGGAATTAAGCAATAGTAAAGTGAAGGTATATTTAAGTGACAGAGATTTAGATGTTTATTTATCATAGAAACTTACATTGTTTTGCTGTGGGATGGTCTGTATGTCAAATTGCTCTGGTTGGTCAATAAATAAAACACTGATTGGCCAGTGGCCAGGCAGGAAGTATAGACGGGACTAACAGAGAGAATTGAAAGAACAGGAAGGCGGAGGGAGACACTGCCAGCTGACGCCATGACAAGCAGCATGTGAAGATACCGGTAAGCCACGAGCCATGTGGCAAGGTATAGATTTATAGAAATGGATTAATTTAAGATATAAGAACAGTTAGCAAGAAGCCTGCCACGGCCATACAGTTTGTAAGCAATATAAGTCTCTGTGTTTACTTGATTGGGTCTGAGCGGCTATGGGACTGGCGGGTGACAGAGATTTGTCCTGATTGTGGGCCAGGCAGGAAAACTCTAGCTACATTGTTTCACTGTCTTTATGTGTTCTTGACCAAGCCTCTTAGCCCTTCTGGACCCTATATCCAACATCAGTAAGGATTCCTCCCAAGAGGGGTCCATCCCAATGTAATAAGCTTATACACTCAAAAGAGGGAATCAAGGAAAATTCATTAGAAAAGCTACTTGCCAAGATGTGCCCAGAGCCAGGGAGACTTCCAAGGGCCCCTGAAGCATCCCGTGGTCAGTAACTGCTGTAAGCCATTATCACTTTAAGCCTATGCCTTAGCCCACTTACTGTCAGTGTAACAGAATAGGACAGACTGAGTAATTAAGGAAGAAAAACATGACTTATCTCAAGAATTTGGAAGCTAGGAGGTATAAGGACATGAGCTTTACAAAAGGGCAATACAGCATTGTGGAAGAAAGAAAGTACATGGGGCAAATTTATTTGACAGCAATCCATTCTACCAGTCATAATAGTAAGTTTAATACACTCATAACAAACAGCTCCAGATCTGTGACTCAGATTCCTCCTACCAGCTCCAAACTTCCAGCATCAATACACTGAAAAGTCAAGCTTCTAACACCTTTTTTGGGTCATAAACCTAAAAATTATACCCGGATCTCTCCTCTCCCCACCTAATTCACCTACAGAGCACACCAAATACACTATTACACCCCAATGGCCCCCATAATTTCAACTCATTTGAGGACTACCTCCAAAGTCAAGTACAAAGTACCATCTAAGTTCCAAATAGATGATGGAAAGCATATTCATCCTATAGCAAATCCCCTAAGCTAGGACAAACATTAAATATTAGAAGCTGGGAAATAACTGCCCTGAGGGAGCTACAGTTTCTAATGAAATATTGTATTCATCCCAAGGTCTGGCAGACAAGGAGTTGGAACAACACGAAGCCAGCTTTCCTTCTGCTATCCATTCCTTCTGCCAATGGATCACATTGACTAAACCTAAGTGGAAACCAGAAGGCAAAGACCAAACTGATGTGATCCCTGAGAGATTCCCTGAGCGTGAGCCAGGTACAGAAGCGCAAAGAGAAGGCATGGATGAGTAAATAGGTAAATGCATAGGTTCCTTATCTATAGTTTGGAACTACTTAAAACTACCTTTGTTACATATATGCCTAAAAAGAAAGCCAAAAGAGAATAAATTCCACATAGAATACAGTTCTTCATATATTTCTTTATGATCTGCTGTGGAAAGACTATCCATTGATTTAAAACATGGTAACATGGTTTTCTCTATATTCAATGTGTATGTGTACATGTTTATGTGTATTTAGGTCTGTGTGTGGGCAGGTATGCTTGCACATTTGTATATTATGTAGATATGTATGTAACAGACAACCTTAGGTGTCCTTCCTCAGGTGCCATCTACTACTTTTCCTGGGATAGCATCTTTCACTGGCCTAGAACTCTCTAAGTAGGCTAGGCAGGTTGTTCATTGAGCCCTAGGGATCTATTTCTCTGCCTACTCAGCTCTGGGATTCCAAGCATGTAACCACACACAGTTTTATCTTTTTAAATGTGGGTTTTGGTTTTGAACTCAGGTCCCCATGTTTTCAACACAAGTCCTTTATCAATGAGCCATCTATCTCTTCAGCTCCTTCACTGTGTTTTTGTTTATGTCTTCATTATGTGGTTCTTTGATTTGTTTTACTCTTCCATCATTGTTGACATGCTTGTTAGGGCCAGCATATTTTCCAATACAAGTTTAACTCTGATACTTCCTGGAAGCTGGCATCTTTACTTCTTGATGATTTATGTTTGACCATAGGTGGGGCTTGGGAAAGTGTCTAGTTTCAAGATCCTTGGAAGATCCTTCTTTCTCATTTTCTGTCACACATTGTTTTATTCTCAGGTCATATTGCTAAAAACTTTCCTACCTTCTCACTGCAGTTAATAGACATGTCAAAAGTACTTTGCTTACCGACGGCCTGAGTTTCACCACTTCCTATTTAATGCCCAATTCTCAATTTATTGAACAGATTTACTATTTCCTGAATGGGGAGAAGGCCTTTTCAAATAAGTGAAGGGCAATTAGCATCCTCATGTAGTATGGTTACAACAGGGAAGAGAATCCAAAAACCTTATGTATGATTCTTCTGCCTTCCTCTAAATTGTAGATTCCTCATATATATGACAGGATCATTGCACCTGCCTTGGTAAAGTGAGAGATGATACAATATGTTTGCACAGAAGTCTGAATACCTTGCTTAGGACAGGAGCAGGCATTCAGGAATTCCTAGAGAAAAATAAATATTTCTCAGGTTTGATGAGGTATTGATCTTCTGACTACAATGGAGACGAAAATGGAGCTGATATAATACTCTAGGTCCAAAAATGCTCCGTCTTCCCTGACTATGCCTCTTCTTCATTGCACTTTTCAACTTTTTTCATTTAAAGTCTTTCTTAAACACCTTTTTAGTGCAAACTGAGCCCACAGATGTCAAATATATCCTGATATTTCTCTGTGGTAAGATGCAGGTTGAAAAAATCATATTAAAACATACTTTCTGAGTAGAGCAATGTAAAAAACACACATTAGAAGATGTGATTGCCAAGAACAGAGGAGTCTTGGTTTCTGGGAATACTTTGGCTGAAGGCTGTTCCCAGTTCTGTTTTTCCATGTGTGACATATGTCACCCACCCGTTTTTGAATATCTGTAAAAAAAAAGTGGCCCCTTGAAGATTCTGGGGTTCAAGAAGACCACTCAATACTACAAACTCCAGCTCTGTGTATAGTTTGGGGAAGCTGCTCAACAAACACCTTGTGCCTATAAAATGCAAGCATCATGCCATTTATGTACCATTTGGTTCTAGATTTGTTTGAACCTTAGAAAACATACAGACAGAGGGTCTAGGTCAGACCCATACAGGCTCCCTGATTGTTGCTTCAGTCTCTGTGAGCCCTTATGAAACCTGCTTAGGTGATGATGTGGGCTGTGTTCTTGTGGTGACCTTGACCCCTCTGGCTTCTACAATCCTTCCTCCCTCTCTTCCACAGAGTTCCCAGAGGTTGACCTAATGTTTGGCTGTGGGTCTCTGCATCTGCTTCTATCAGTTGCTGGTTGAAGCCTCTCTGATGATGATTGGGATAGGCTCCAGTCTGTGAGTATAGCAGAATATCAAGAGGAATTATTTCAGTGACTTTTGTTTCCTTTTTTCTTTCCTTCTTTTTTTTTTTTTTTCCCAGTTGTGGTTGGTTTTATTCCTGGTCTCTAGGCTGTTTAGCCTCTGGTTCCTGGCCATCCAGGCAGTGTCAGTCCCTCTCTTTGAGTGGGCCTCAAGTCGGACCAGTCATTCATTGGCCACTCCCACAAGTTCTGCACCACCATTGCTCCAGCACATCTTGCAGGCAGGACAAATTTTAGGTTGAAGGTTTTGTGGCTGGGCTGATGTTCCAGTCCCACCACTGGAAGCCTTGCCTGGTTACAAATAATCACTGGAAGCCTTGCTTGGTTATGAATAAAATAAAAACCCATCATCACCACCACTTAGTGAGACTCGAAAAGATGCAGTGACTATTTATTGAGCATCTATTATGTTTCACACTTTTTACCATGCTTAAAATTATCATTTTTTTTGGCCAGGTATAGTGGTGCATGCCTTTAATCCTAGCACTCAGGAGGCAGAGGCAGGTGGATCTCTGTGAGTTGGAGACCAGCTTTGTCCACAAAGTGAGTTCCAGGACAGCCAGGGCAGTTACACTGAGAAACTCTATCTGGATAAATAGATAGATAGATAGATAGATAGATAGATAGATAGATAGATAGATA
>CABHPH010142176.1:0-28307 GCA_902168325.1 Peromyscus nudipes | reverse complement strand
ATAGATAGATAGATAGATAGATAGATAGATAGATAGATAGATAGATAGATAGATAGATAGATAGACAGATAAATAAATAAACATGTAAATCTTTTTTCAGCATAATTTTTTATTGATTCTTTGGGAAATTCACATCATGTACATAATCTCACTTATTTCCCAGTCCTTCCATGTCCACCTTTCACCTTTCACCCTTGTAAACCCTCCAACCAAAAATAAAAATATATCACAAATCCCTCTGGGCAATGACCTATTCCTCTGTCAACCTCAGCCTTCTCACATACCCATCATAGTTTTCAAGTCTCCAGTTCTGCTATGCATGTACCACACTGGTTCTCACTCATTTCCACCTCTCCATCCCACATTCCTTAGTTGTAGTGGCCTTGGAAGCTGTGGTGTGTCAGGTGATATACCCCTTTATCCAAATAGCATTACTTGCGAATGTTCAATGTAAAAAGTCATTAGTCTGATGCAAGGTCTCTGGCCTCTGCTATACCATTAATACTAGATCCTCACAGAGACTCCTCTTGGATAACCTGCTGTTGCCCAGAGCCATGGAGATCCTGTGGCTATGGTTCTGTAGGACAAGCCTCTTTATGAGCTCCAGCAGCTCATAGATGGGGTAGATGTTGGGGTGGGCCAACTCAAAGCCCTGGATCTGGGCCTGGGTGATAGTTGAGTTGGTGTCCCCTTCTCCTTCTGAGAGGGGTAGATGCATTTCTCCCTCACCCACAACACTGTAGGCCAACATCACCACCCTGGTGAGGGGTGGGGTCTCAAATTAACATTTCATTATGTTTATTTTCTACTGAAATATGCATCTGTGCATACTCCTACTAGTTATTAACACAATACCCATAGCATCATTAGATACTCATTAAACCAAGAAATGCCCTTCTCATAAATGGTATTTTAAAATTATTGTCCTTACCCTTTGAATGGCAAACGATTACTCACACATTTTAGATAAGAATTGGAAACATCAAAGAATGTGTTCATTGTGTCAGTGGCTAATTTGAGATCCAAAATTAAGTGTCTTGCCTCCTGGGTCCATTTTTGTCACCAAAATGCCCCTAGTCAGTCTCTTTATGGGAGTTATCTCTATGTGCATGCTGATTGATGATTACTTCTGAAGACTGAGGGAAATTGTATCTATCATTAATAACCATATGCAGAATAGAATGCAATGAATGAAATTAGAAACTCCCTGACCTAAGTCTTTGATGTCATTGAGGGGAATGAATAGAGCATGAGGATTTGGGAGTACAGTAAGTTCTTAATACCTGTAAGCCATATTTCTTAATCTTTCAATGAGTATGATCTTATCAAACCTACTTCACAAATTTTTCGGAGTAGTTTACAGGTTATGAAGCCCTTGGTGAGATGTGTGGTACAAAGTGTTTAAGCAGGGCCTGATCCTTGGAAGTTATCCTATAAGCCATGACTGCCTCACCTCCAACTCCCAAATATGTGTCTGCATCATCACACTGACATCATAGACACAGAGGTGAAGCAGGAGGTCCAAGTACATTATATTTGTATAAGGTGTACTGCCAAATTTGCTATCTTTACAACTGTAATGGACAATAGATTACTTATAACAAACATTGGAGTATAACATTCACATATAGGTTGGAAATAGAATTTACAGGTCGTTCTTCAGTATTTCTAAAATTCTCATAGTTCTTCACAGTTCTGCAACTTTCCAAAAGGCTACACAGTGGTTTAAATCTAAGCTATTCAACTTGCTGTCTGGTCACCCCTAATCTTCTTTTTCTGAAGATAATAATCTCTCTGAAATTTGTTGTGAGCTTTATATGGTAAACTGAGACACATTAAGTTTCTCAATAGACAGTAGCTTTTACTGTCTTGTGTATGGCTAACTTCAATTGTTTTAGCCTTGACTAAATAGTATCTTAAATGTCATATGGAAAAATTGTACATATTATGGGAGGCTCATACTGTCATTTCCTAAGATCTACAAACCCTGTGGACCCTTTCATAGATTTATTTAATCATCAAGAAATGGTGTAAGGTCCTGTAGATGTAACCAACCGCCTTATTAAATAAGAAACACAGAGCCAATGTAAGAATGAAAGCCCAAGAGGTCAGAGCTAAGAATCTTACCACTTTCTGCCAGCTAGCCTCTCCCGCCAAGAGACCTCTCCGAAAGGGAACCACTTCCTGTGCGTTCGACATTAAATAAGAGTTCCGTTCTGCCTTCTCATTGGTTGTAAACCCAACTACGTGACTGCCTCGTCGCTGCCTCTCTGTACAGACCTCCTAAGTCTTCTATGGTTGGTATTGAGATTAAGGGCGTGTGTCTCCAATGCTGGCTGTATCCTTGAACACACAGAGATCTACCTAGTTCTGCTTACCAAGTGCTGGGATTAAAGGCGTGGACAACCACCGCCCTGGCTTTCGCTATGGCTTGCTAATAGCTCTGACCTCTAGGCAACTTTATTTATTAACATACAGATAAAATCACATTTCAGTACAAATAGAATACCACTATAAGGTCCATATTATTGCTTCCATTTATCTAAACCACACACAGAAAGTTCATAGACTGCACCTACAGTGGAGGTACCTGGATCTGAAATGAAAGCCTTGTTTGAGGAAACTATCTGCCTCATTGACTTCATTGGCTAACAGAGGTGCAAGCCTGAACAGTCACAGGACAAATTTTATGACCTGTATCACTGTATCTGGCAATGTGGCACAACTGAAACTTTACATGTCACCAAATCAGGCTTTATATTCAAGTTGGGTTGGTGCAATAATAATTTCTGGGGATACTACAGGCCGGTCACTGGATTAGATAGAACAAGGGGATTTCATAGGGAAACCATGTAGCAGAGGAGCACATAGGCCTTCCAATGTTCCAGCCATGTCTTCATATGTGGTCCCAAGGCTTTGATGTTCATGGAATTTATGACGAAACATACCTGCACGCTTATAAACTTAATGTATTTGAAATCAAGACACAGAGCAGCACAACATCCTTGGTTCTGCCGTTCCTCTTATCCCCATTGTTCATCTTTGTTGGCAGTGTTAGCATCAATTATTTACTACAATGTTCATTTTCCTTCCTATGCCCTTTTCTCCCACTGTTAAATCAAATGGGAAGTGAACAAATTAGCCCTTCTTACATCATTGCTCCTTCTGAATTAAAGGTGTTCTCAGTGGGAAAAAGCTATTCTAGGTGGGATAAAGACTGTTTTTCTTGTTGTCTGTGAATTATTTCAGTTGTCACTTTATTTGTTATTTCTCTGGGGTTGGGCCTCAACTGGAATAATGACCGTGGGATATAGAGAAGCAGGCAGATACATGTATCAGAATACTACATTGTACTCCATAAATTTGCATAATTATTATGCACCAAATATAAAAACCTAACAAAATAAAGCCTGTAGAAACCATACCAGTTGGGGTGGCAGAAACAGCTAGATGTTTCCCAATTTTAACTAGCAGTATAACCTGTTTTATATGGGGGAGCAGGTCAGCCATATAAGTATTTGGTAAACTTCTATAGCACTAACTTATTGTTAATATGTGTTCAAGGGAATGTGATGTGAGATTATTGGGGAAACGGCTTAATGGAACCTGAATTAATGGGTTTCTTCATCTACCCCATCCTCTTGTCCATTTACTTTTTTGAACCTTCAGTACAGCAGTGATGGTAGCAGATAAGCAACCATCTTAATGGTCAAGTGAGAGGATGGGAACTGTAAAAAAAAATGGTGGAACAAAAGGAAGGGTGTTGGATCCCAGATTACCATGATATAACCACATCAAGCTCAAGCCTTCTATGCCTGATTCCTGAAGATTTTTTTATTGTAGGGTTTCTTCATTAAAATACAAAGAACTTCAATAAAACAATTAAAAATTATATGGGGCAGAGATGGGTGTGAACTACACAATTCCATGGGATGACATTATCATTTTATTTGGATGAATACCTGCCTGGACATCGATCAGTTACACCTTCCAGGACTATATGCAGTGATACTGTTTGTGAGCTGATTATTACAGAGAGATTAGGAATCATGTTCTTCATTTTTTTTCCTTTCTTTGTGTGTGTACATGTGTGTGTGTGTGCCCATGTACACACGTGTGCACTCGAGCTTATGTATATGTGCATATTCATATACATAGAGTTGCATACATATGCATTAATGCCAGGATGACAGAGGTCGCCCTT
Source organism: Peromyscus nudipes (assembly GCA_902168325.1). Taxonomy (NCBI): domain Eukaryota; kingdom Metazoa; phylum Chordata; class Mammalia; order Rodentia; family Cricetidae; genus Peromyscus; species Peromyscus nudipes. The sequence goes on along the minus strand of CABHPH010142176.1, from coordinate 24,103 downwards.
AGGTGTTGTTCCTGAGGCACCATCTACTTGGTTTTCAGAGTCAGCTTGTCCTTTAGGCTAGGTTGACTGACCAGCGAGCCCAAGAGTCACTTGACTCCACCTCCCAAGAGCATGCTATCACACTGGCTTTTCACTTGAGTGCTGGTGACTGAACTCAAGTTCTCATATTATTGTCTCAGTCCTGATGCCTGTTATCATTTGAAATAAGAGAGGAATGATTATCATTGTATTTTCCTTCTTTTGTCCTATGCTATATCCAACATCAAAAGGCCTCAGAGAGAGTCCCAACTGTCTCACCATACTCTCCACTGTACACGCAGTGATCTTTCTTTGCTTATTTTTGCTTCCTCTCTTTTGAGCATGTCGTCAGTCTTGTTTTCCTTCTCTCTCTTGCTTTATGATAAATCTTTGTTTTTTATTTGTTTATTTATTTGTTGGACCAACTGCAATACTATTCTTCTGATTGTCCTACCTGTGTTTTTTTTTTTTTTTCCTGAGACAGGGTTTCTCTGTGTTATTTTGGTGCCTGTACTGAATCTTGCTTTGTAGACTATGCTGGCCTCGAACTCACAGAGATCCACCTGGCTCTGCCTCTTGAGTGCTGTGATTAAAGGCATGTGCCACCACTGCTTAGCTTGTCCTACCTGTTTTACAAGCTTTGGTAGCATTCACAGCTTGCTGTTGCCAAAATGGCACAGTCATGACTTTGCCACTAACCTTGTTATAAGCACAAATTCCTTGGATTGTCTGAAGATTCTCAGAGCAATGACCACCTCTTCAGCTAATCGCTCAATGGCATACCCAATGCCGTCACACGGTATGAATGCTGATTGGGTCATTAGCTGTTTCAGAGGCAGGAGGAGAATGAGCCACAAGTCAGGTATTTCTTTGACTCAAGTCCAATACTTTTTCTGATGAACTGTCTAGCCTCCTCCTCATCCACTGAGTTGTAGAAACCCACTCTGGAGTTGTTGAGGTTTTTTTTTTTTTTTCTCTCTCTCCACTTGAAGCAATCACTCTAATACCACTGTGTAGCATTAATACAGGGACTGCATTGTAATTGCTTGTTAATGTCAATTGGTGGCTGATGGATTTGCCATCTACAGAAGCCTGACTTGAATGGCTACTACTGGGTGTGCAGGGCTTGTGATGCCCCTGGTGGAGATCAATACTCTATTATAGAAGTAGCCAGCTGTCAGACAGACACTATGGGGCCTTCCTTCTTGCCTTTAGGCACACTGGAGCTTGAGACAAGCTCAGGTCACAATCATGAGGGCTGTGGGTGAGGGAGTCACTAATGAACCCACCAGAGCCCTGCAGCTCCTCTGTGGTAGGTCTGTGTGTAGCAGAATAGCAGTGCTGGCTGTTACCCTGTGTATTAAGAAGGTTTGCAGGCCAGGCAGACTGGATGTGTGGTGTACATATGACCTTTAGTTTGTTATGTCCTCCATGTAAGTCAGCCTCAAATTTGGCTGCAGGAAGGTGCTGGGAACAGAAATGAAAGAGAACTCATAGACACTGTGAATTCCTCTCCTCTCTTCCTTCCCTCTTCCCTCCCCCTCTCTCGTTCTTTCCTTCCCTTTCTACTTTTGCTGTGGGATGTCTTTCTGTATGCTGTGAATGTGTGTTGCTCTGATTGGTTGATACATAAAGCCGTTTGGCCTATGGCAAATCAGGTTATAGCTAGGCAGGAAACTGAAGAGATAGACAGGAGGAAGAAAGGCAAAGAGGAGAGTCCCAGTCTGACTGACGCCCAAGGAACAACAGGTCAGCAGACGGGTAAGCAACGGAACATGTGACAAAACATAGATTAATAGAAATGGGTTAATTTAAGTTATAAGAACTAGCTAGCAAGAAGCCTGCCATGTGCCGTAATTGAGATAAGCCTCTGAGTAATTATTTTATAAGTGGCTGTGGGACTTCAGGCCAGGCATGACCAGAGAAACCTTCTGACCACATCCTTTCATGCCTCCCATCACGGAATTTTTCTCACTGCGGGTAAAAATGGAACAGAGGGCAAGGAAACACCACCTGTGATCATGATAATGACCTGCAACGGATATAGATACGGCACATACAATGTACCAGGAAATTCACAAAATCATTTTCTTAGTCTTTTTTTCTCATTAAATTCTCACAACACTATGAATTAGAGCTACCTTTCATTAGTTAGGAAATTTATTCTCATGTGACATATTATATGACATGTTTCAATTCTTTCATTTTTAGAGTGGGATTTGACCCAATATCTGCCATCCAGCATACAAAGACCATGCTTTTTGCAGCCACAGAGCTTAGTTTCTCAGCATACGTGAGTGGGTGAAGGCTCTCAGGGCATCATTCTTTGAAGATGCTGGACAGACAGCATTGTAATGACTATTCATTAAGACTTACTATTCAATTTAAAAAACCATGGCTATAAATTATAATCATGTGTTACACCTGCCTTACAAACACCACTTGATGGATGCTTTACAGAGGTACATATTTGCACAACCACAATGTAGTTCAAGACAAAAGAACATTTCTGCTGGCTCCCACCTACTTGACCTCTCCAATGTGATACAATTAACATTCCCATTTCTACCAGTAGAGATTACCTTTTCTGGCTTTGATGTTTATGCCAGTTAAGTGATATACCACACATTCTTAAAATCATTTGACTTCTGCTTGAGAGTCATGCACTTGGCAGTATTCATGCATAAGCCATTTCCCGTTTCTTACTATACAGTGTTTAGTGTTTGAATACTTTGTCTTCCATTATCACATGTGTGGTATTTTGGTTGGTTTTCTATTATGTTGTAATTTCCAATCAGGAATGATCTGATATTGTGTTTTTGCAAACCCCAACTTTAATATGCACCCCAAACTTTAATATGCATCACCACTTCATTTCACCCAGTTACTAGTGTAATATCTTAACATAGAAAATGTTTTGAATGTATTATTTATTTATTTTTTATTTATCTCCTTTATTTTATGCATATGAGCATTTTGCCTATGTATACATTTGTGTGTGCAGTGCCCAAAGAGGCCAGAAAAGGATGTCTGATCCCCTTGGGACTGGAGTTACAGATGATGACTGAACTACCATATAGGTGCTGGGAATCAAGGTTGGGGTCTTCTGGAAGATCCTAATCACAGAGCCATCTCTTGAGCCCTGAATTTATTTTTTTAAAAGATGGAATTACTAAAAGAAAAAAAAGTTCATTCAGTAAGTATGAACTGAAGTATCTAAAGTGGAAGCTGGTACACTTCCTGTAGGTAGCTCTACAGAGAGCACTGTTTTGTTTGTGGAAGCTGGTACACTTCCTGTAGGTAGCTCTCCAGAGAGCACTGTTTTGTTTGTTTGTTTGCTTGCTTGTTTGGTTTTGTTTTTGTTTTTTAACAATTTTCCTCCAAGGCAGGATAGCAGGTGAAGCCACCATTGGCACCCACAGTGTGGAATACAAATTCTCACTGAGTTAAGTGAACAAGGATCACCCAAGGGGTTTCTATGTTTTGTCTCCTGGAAAATAAGGGTAATACAACCAGGACTGATCCAATTCACAGATGTGTTGCAAAGTAGTAACCTTAAGTCAAAAAGCTTTCTGACCTAGAGAAAACCTTTGCCCTTCATTGGGACTATAAACCAGATTCTCAAATGGTCTGTCACAATAGCACATCATAGCATTACCTTCATTTGAACATCTGGCTGGGGTATCAGTCTACAGCTTTATGAAGCCCTGTGCTTTCCAGACATACCAGCTAACAATCTCTCTCCCACCTAGTTTTCTTTGTTTATTACCTAAGAAAATCTTGTGGATTAGTGGAGTATCTTGGGGAATGTACTCTGTTCCCTTCTCTCTGCCAACTAGTGATTCTGAACCCAATTATTTTAGAATTCTTGACTTCTCCAAAGATAAGATAACTTTTCTGTTATACTAATAAGGCAGAGGAGAAGCTGATTATAGAGACCACAAGACCGTATTTGGATATGGCCTCCTTAGGTCATGGATGGGTCTTAACCAAGAGTTTGCATTAGATGGCCTGGGATTAGCACCTTAGCCTTAGGTTTATGGTCTTTCTGCTTCAGGATTAGCTCAGGTCTTTCTATAGTAGAGTGCTAGCATTTCAAGGTGGTGAACTTCTTATGTGATATCATAGAAATAACCTACAAGAGCTGGCATGCTTAATCTAAACTTCTTGTCTAATGGCTATATTACCTTCACTAAAGAATTCTCTTTGCAGGGGATAAAAACATGATACCACAAGAAGGAAATTTTATGAAACATTTTGACACAGTGCTTGTCACATATGTTTATCCTAACTACTTAGGGGAAAAGGACCATCAAATGTATGTGTTAATATATCCTCTCTCTTTCTCTTCTATTCCCACATATAAAACTGGTCTCCAAGCCAGTGGCTTTTAGTGCATTTTATTTTATTTTAAATATTTTTTTGACAGCCAAATGATCTTTATTGAGAGAATGGGTCTCTAGGGGGATGGGCCTGTGGCCCTCACTGCACAGCTTGTTCATTGGCACTGCCTCCAGAATCCTATGGCATCATCACATCTGGAAGCTATGGAGGGCTGGAGAAGGGCTCAATGTGCAGGGCTTCAAAGGCATCATCTGCACCAAAGACCAGGCCCACTATGGCTGGGGCCTGTATCCGTGCTGTCTGGCTAGTGAAGCCACACTCGCCCAGAGTTTTTCTGTCATCAAGGAGCTGGTCATCATTGTACAGCCGCTGCTCTTCTGGAGGCCGCTGGAGGATGCCTTGGACAACACGCTTTAGCTGGAACACGGTACTCGACTCCTTGGCTTCCGTGAAGATGGTGGTCTTGTGACGGCGGATCATGAGAAACACCTTCTCTGATAGTTGTGAGTCCCACTTTGCAGAGCCAGTTCTGGTGCTCTTTCTGATGTATTTACAGGAGCCAGGGAAACAATGAGCCATTCTTTCTTCAAAGACAACTCCTCTGGTGCTGGTCTTTTTGATTGCAGATTCCAGATCCAGGTATACAGACCCAGGCCCAGTCAGGAATGTTACAGCTGTTGCTCACGATCCTGCTGTACACCTCTAACTAAAGTGTCAATCTTGCTGCAGGCTGTCACCTTATTGTAAATATCTTATTCAAAGTGTATTTGCTTCATTTTTGCATGGCTACTGGGCCATCTCAGGACCCTATTACCTCTACTTTTGACTAGAGAAGAATTTGAATTAATATTTCAGGAATTTGAGAGATAGATCAGAAGAGAGGAGTACTTGCTGCCCTTTGAGAGGACCTGAGTTTGGTTCCCTACATCCATGTCCGGTGTCCCACAATCTCCTATGACTCCAGCTCTAAAGGATCCTGATGTCTTCTTCTGGCCTCTGAAAAGCCCCTATGTACAGGTGGCATACAGACATATACATATGAACAATATAATGTCTCAACCACCAGTGTTTCCCTTTCCTAACCAATGCTGCATAAGTCACTAAATGTTCTTCTAAACCACAGAGTGTCTATGCCATACATCTCGTCAACCATTAGCTTTCTATACCTTATCACAAGTTCCTCTAGTCCTTGGGGCACTTTTCCAGGAACACTGTCATCCTTGAAAAAATGGTAACAGCCCTTGGTCATTCAAGATGAAACATCTCTGTCTAGCAACATTATATTTTAGGGTAGACAAGAATCTTTCTTTTCCTGCTGCTCTGACAAACTACTCTGACAAAATCAACTTAAGGGAAAGACGGGCTACTTTAGCTCACAGTTCAAGGCACAGTCCACTATGGTAGGGAAATCAAAACATCAGGAGCTTGACGCAGCTAGCTATATCACATTCACTAAGAGAAGCTAAGCAGAAATCAGTGAATGCAAGCTAGTGCTCAGTTAGTTTCCCCCTCTTACACAGTCCAAGATCCTGGACAGGGAGTAGTGCCACCCACAGTAGACAATTCTTCCCACCTTAATTAAGTAAGCAAGATAATTCCCAACAGATTTGCTCAGAGGCCTTTCTCCAAGGTGATTCTAGATCCTATCAAGTTGACAATTAACATTAATCATCACAAGGGGAGTATAAGTGGTATCATAGTCCAATCTTCCTGTTCTTAGTACGGTGCAAAAAGTTTCATTGACTTAGTTTGCAGTGACAACCAATGATGTGTTGTCAGAGTTCATCTGTAATCAAAATTGATCCCACTGCAGTCTAAATCTGCACAAGGAAAAGAGCTCAAAATAGACATCTGACACTGGGGTGATGTATGTGTCCCCTAGTATACTGTGTCTTCCCAAAAAACTTACCTGAGGATCAGCAGAAAAAGCCAGCCACTATAATAACACAGAAGTCAGGCAACAGTAGCACACACCTTTAATCCTATCACTTGGGAGGCAGGGATCTGTCTGGGTCTCTGTGAGTTCAAGGCTGCATTGGGAAGAGAGCCAGGTGTGGTGATACACACCTTTAATCCCAGCACTAACCATAGAGGTCTGGAGGTCTGTATAGACAGACCAGAAGTGACAGAGCTGGGCAGGAAGAGGAAGTAATGTAGCTGGGCTGAGAGGGCAAATGAGAGAACAGAACAGAAAGGCATATAGGTGTGGGCAGACAGGAAGTAGTTCTTTGGAAACTGTAGAGTTGGTGAGGTGGGGTTAGCTGTGGCTTTTCCTATTCCTCTGATCACTCAGGCTTTAACCCCAGTTTCTGGCTCTGTGTTTTTTATTTAATAAGACCATTTAGCAATTTGCCTACATGACACTGCCTATGCATTGTCAAGTAGTAGCTCACTAGAAAGCATCTACCCATTTAATTAATGAGAACCCTGGTGATAAGAGAAGGTGCATTAGTTCCTTTTTTTGTTGCTGTGATCAAATACTAAAAAAGAAGCAGCTTCAGGGAGGAAGTTTATTTTGGCTTTCAGTTCAGTAGGATGCAGGGCATTGTATTAAGGAAGGCACGGCAGTAGGATTGTGAGGTGGCTAGCCACACTGCATCTGAAGTCAGGAACCAAATAGGAAGTGGAGTCAGGCTATCAAAACTCAACACCCACTGCAGTGACTCACTTCTTTCATCAAGAGTCTACCATCTAAATATTCTACAACCTTCTAAACAGCGTGACCAGATGGAATCAAGTGTTTAAATGCATAGTCTGTGTGTGTGTGTGTGTGTGTGTGTGTGCATTTCACATTCAACCACAATAGAAGGTAAATAATACATGGCTTTATGGTGACCCAATTTTTAATTTCCTGAAGTGAACATGGGTTTTCAAAACAAGACTGAGAGAAGCAAAAGGATGGAGAGGAGGGGATTTTATACTCGGTTGCATTCTCTACTTCTTTCAGATCTGTTGCCTGATTTCCCTTATGCCTGGCTGGAGTCTGTTTTCATGTCAACTTTATAATGTGCACACTCTTTGCCAAGCAAACAACTAATTAACCATATACTTGCTGAGTTGCCAGATACAAAAAGGATGCACTCTCCTCAAAGGTTCATCCTTCAGTTTTATACACAAACACAGATATTTATGGACTGTGGAAAGGAAGTTTCTGATGAACCATGTAGTCAGAACTGATATTCAAAGTCACCCAAAGTTCAGAAACTGAGGCTAAGGCTGGAATAGATAGGTGAAGAAACCAAAGATAACTTATTTTCCTCGTAGACAAAAGGAAATAGCTTTGTTTTGTTTTTATAACTACTTCCTGCTCTTGGAATGGCTTCTCCATTCACTAGACATTGACTATCTTGTGTCTTCCAAGTGAGATGTTGAAGAGCAGAGAGAAAAACAGACACTATCATGGCATGTACCTGAGCACCATATTAGTGATTTAGTGAGAAGGGCGTAAACAAGATTTCAATCAGTGTGATGGGGACTGCCATGAGTAACAATACTCTACTCTGGGGAACAGAAGAATTAGGGAGGAGAGAGGATGCAGTGACACTTGCCTGGCATCTTCTGGGTAGCAGCTGGCAGATGACACCAGCACCCTTGCATTGTAGGTGTTCTGGTGTAATCGTCCCCTGTGCTGCGGGGATAACAAAGTTCTCTATTGATTCTCAGAGCTGTAAGGCAATCTCTCCTGAGGCCCTCATCTAGGATTCAGTGCATTTATTTAAGCTGTGTCCTTTGGGTCCTAGAGGCCCTAATTCTTCCTCTTCAGCCTTTCTGGAGGGCCAAGGATGGTGACTGTTCATCTGATTTCTGAGACCAAGGTTGTGGCATGATGTGCCTGACAAAAAGAGTTGATGGACATTCCCAGATGCAGCAAGGCTTGGCTATGAGAAGTCAGGGGCTGAGAAGCATGGGACTTCAGAAAAGCAACTTTAGATCTCTGAGGCTGGAGAGAATGTGAGAGAGGAAAGATAACAGAAGGGGCAACACTGGTGAGACCACCCTCCCTGTCTACTGGGGAAAGCACTTCAGATCAGGAAACAGACTGTAACCTGGCTTTCATAGCTACCCATTTAGACTGTGGTGCACTTTGGACTGTTATTTAAGCTCCAGTTTCCTTATTGTGAATTGGGGGCAATTTTCACGGCAGCTACTACAGCCAAATTTAATTTTGAAGTGCCTGTCAGCATTAGGGATCTGGGTAGTCCCTTAAGTTTCCAGCCAGTGGCATCATAGAGATTGTGAATCCAAGGAGCAGACAAGAAAAGGAGAGAAAGGTGGTTTTTTGTTGTTGTTGTTGTTTGTTTGTTTGTTTGTTTGTTTGCGTTTCATTGACTTCTCTTTTGTTTTGCATCATTTCTCTCAAAGTTTTTCAGGCCATTTGTACACTGACTTGTGCATCCTTTTAGAGGAGGTCAGCTAAGGAGCCACTGTTTCCTGGTGTCACTTGAAACAGAGGGGAAAGTGAGCTTGTGTGACTCCCCTCCTGACTTGAGAAGGGTCTATAAGAGCCATGATCATAGATAAGGAAACTGAGACTCAGTAATGAAATAATATACTCAAAGTCACTTCACGTGAAAATTCTAGAGCCAGATGAAACCCAGGTGTGCTGAGCCCTGCTCCCTTTGCTCTGTCTCTGTTCTCATCACTAAGGGAAAAGCTGCTTGAAGCACTTGGAAATGATATTCAGAAAGCTGTTCCCTGAGCTCCAGACGAGGCTGAGGTACAATGATGCATGTCCTGATGGAGACTTGGTTGTGGCTTCCCAGCCAACCTTTAGAACTTCTTTGTACTGGCTAGTCCCTAGAACCAGGTGGTAACAACTTGGGCTGAAAGGAGCTGAAAACTGACAGTGAGAAAGTCTTTCTTCTTGGCTCAAGTTGACAGAGAACAAGGCAGGAATGAGGAACCAGGAAGTCACTAGGAGGTTGTTTCCTGGGATACTAGTCAAATGAGGCTGCCTGATAATATGTTCTCTCTTTTTCCCTCCCTCCCCCCCCCCTCCCCCCCTCCCTCCCTCCCTCTTTCCCCCTCCCCCTCCCCTCTCTCTTTCTGTGTGTGTGTGGTGTGTGTGTGTGTGTGTGTGTGTGTGTGTGTGTGTGTGTGTGTTTAAAGGAAGCCTCATTCAGGCGCATCAAACCAAAGGTTTATACATTTAGCTTCTTGAGACTATGCTTAGGGATGCCAGACACCTGCTTTGTCGAAGATGTCTGCAGGTAGTGCACCTGTCCAGTGGGGATACTCTGTCAGAATGTATCAGCATCATCTGTACTGATGTTGCCCATGGTGCTCTTCCCAGAGTAGAGGGAGAGAAGCTAAATACCTTCAGGATATCTTGGGGATGGTATTCAAAAAGCCACATCTGTCCTGATTGAGCCTAGAGCCTAGCAAACACTTGGAGCACACTTTATTTATGTCAGCAATCTCTGTCAGCCCCACATCTGGAGATAAAGGACCAAGCCCTGACAAATTTAATTAAGACTCATCACATAAATGAAATGGAGATGCTCAACTAGGGGGCTTGTAATGGCTAGAAAGTGCCCTTCTAGCTTTGTCTAATGCACTGGCTTCTTGGCATTTCCATGAGAAGCTCTCATCAGACACACCTCAGAGAGATGACACCTCTTAGAGGTTCAGGGACCACATAAAGGTTGGTGATGGATGTTTTCCTCGGGGGTGATTACGGCATTTTAGTCCAATAGCTTCCCTATTCATACCATATTAAGGGCTTAATAAGCACTGAAACTGTGCTGCTCATAGCTTGAAAAGCTGATGCAAACCCAAGGGCTTTTAGAAATCATAATATCCCTGGGAAAATAAATGGCATAAAACTATAAACAAAATACAGCTCACCCATGCATTGATAACGGCCAAACTGGTAGGACAGCCTGCTGGGAAAGAGGACTCATTCCTGGTAGTGACACTTGCACATTTTGGAAGGTAGGTCAGGGACTAGGGGAAAGAAAGAGAGAGAATGCGTTCCTGCTGAGACTTGCTTGAAGAACCTATGTAGGGCATGCCAAGCCCTTCCCTCATTAACTATTTGACTCTTCCTACAGGCCCAAACATATTACCTGGGCAATTGCGAAACGGGAACAGTTGTGGGACAACGAACACATTGTTAAATTGCAGAGTTGCACAGTTATTGCCTGGAGCACCAGGCTAAAGGAAACTGAACTGTGGGGTTGGTTGGCACTCTGTACACACAGCCCAGCCTAAGGTCCTGATCCTGAGAAACTAGCTGGGTTCCTGCCCTTTGATTCAGAGAAAGCAACTTTCCAGCTGGGGCAAACTCCCTCCCCCACATAAAATAAAATAAAGTCAATAGCACATAAAAATACTTTGTACTTTTCTCAGTGCCTTTCATCTGCTGAGCTCAAAGGACGGTGAGAGTATTAACCCTGGCTACACCCCTTAGTGGTAGGAGGAGAGTTTGTTCATCCCTCTGTTTTATGGATGAGACCTAAGATATGGAGAGGTTAAACAGTTTCCCCAGGGTCACACAATCACCCATTGTGGGGCTGGGAAAAGAAACCAGCTTTCTGGGTCCTGGTCTAGCTCCCCCTGCAGGATAAATGGATACATTTTTCTCCTGAATAAGAAGAAAAAGAAAATGGAAATGATTTTGCTGATGTCATCACATCCCGGTCGAGGATGCTGAAGATGAAAACGGTTGCATTTTCCAAAGTTAAATTTGTAGTTACCTACAAAGAAGAGTCTAGAAGTTTGTCTGTGGTGCTGGGGAGTAAACCACGTCCTTGTACGTGTGAGGCAAGAGCCCAACTATGTGGCTCCATTCCCATCTGGGCACATAATTTCAGTGCTTGAGTTTCAGTCGAAGGTGACTTTTGACTTCACTGTGGGACTCCTCTTGGACACTACAGTGTGTCCAAATGATCTGAGCAAATGTTAGCGTGCTTACCATTGTCATTGGAGCTCAAGATATGCTTGATGGGGATTTGACAGGTTACAGTAGGTTTTCTATTCTCTAATTTGTTATTCATTTGTAGCACTCAGTTTAAGATGCAGAACACCCAAGGAATTCCAGGTAGTTGCCTGTGTATTACTCTAGTCCTGCCACTTGCTTTGATTTCAGGCATGGTTCCCTGCTTTAACTGTTCGTTGACTTCATTTTCTATTACCAACCACCACAGGCCATATTTCCTCAACCACCATATCTGGCTAGTATCTGTGCTCTACTCCTCTCCTTTCCCCATCAGAATTTTTATGTGAATTGGATCATGCAATGTAATAGTAATTTTGAGTGTCATCTGTGCCCATAAGAAACAAATGAGGAAAGAGGTGAAATAATTTTGTCAAGATCTCACTGTAAGTGAGCATGAGAAGAAAAAAAAAAAGCCCTTTAAACTGAAATTTTGTGTTGTCTCTTTTGAGGACATTATCCATTTTTTTCCCCTCACGTCTCATTCTTCCACAGAAACTAGATAGTTGAAATCACTTATGACACTGTGATTGGCTTGAAAGGAAACGAATCAGAACCTATCCTCTGTTACTACCAGGGATGAACTTTTTTTTTTTTGGTTTTTCAAGACAGGGTTTCTCTGTGTAGCTTTGCGCCTTTCCTGGAACTCACTTGGTAGCCCAGGCTGGCCTTGAACTCACAGAGATCCACCTGGCTCTGCCTCTCAAGTGCTGGGATTAAAGGCGTGCGCCACCACCGCCCAGCGAACTATTTTTTTTGTGTGTGTTTCCATAGTCACATGTACAGATGAATGGATATATTCCTTTTGTCTAACCCAGTCCAACCCTCAATTCCTCCCTTTATAGAACAGTGTGTAAGTGGAGTACCCAGGAGTGAACATGTCTCGGACACTTCATTTATTTAGTTCCTTTCTGGATTTCTGTGAAGACGACCTGACAAAGGCAGCTTAGGGGAAGAGGAAGTGGCTTTGGCTCCTGGTTTAAAAGTACACAGTCGCTCTATGCAGGGAAAACATGGTGGCAGGTGGCTGCATGACTGTGGGATTAGGAAGGTGGGACTCTAACTCCTCACATGCTATTGACACAGGAATCAAGACCAAATAGGAAGCAAGGATAAGCTACACATCCTCAAGTATGGCCCTCAGTGATCCATTGCTTCTAAGTCTCTACCTTCTAAAGGTACCACAACATCTCAAAACAGTACCGTTAGCTGGGGGCCAAGTGTTCAAAGACATGAGCCTATGGGGGGACATTTCCCACTCAAATCAGAGTATTTGGGAAGGTTCTGTTCCCCTACAAGATTTCCAATATGGTTTCCAAATTCTTCTATAGTTAAGAATCACTGGAGGCAGGGGTGTATTTGTTCAAACAACACTAATTGCACACATATATGACAAGTAATGAATGCATTCAACGCAGTCTACACCAAAGCTTTTGGTTTAATTGCTTTTGGTGTATTTAACATACTCATATTAGTCAAAATTATACAAAATCATATAACACAAAACCATTTTTGTGAAAAAAGGTGTGGACTATCACACAGAATATTGATTTTTAAACTGAAAGTGAAAAACAGAAATATTATATAAGAAAATTATAACACCGTCATAAAGTGGAAAAAATTGCAAATGAAATATCATAGACCATAGGCCATCTATATAAAAGCTTATGCTTATTAGAAATATATCCCTTGTCAGTATGGGATGGTTGAGGAACATGGGAAGACAGAATTTGTTATGTTCAACCTTTGCTTTTAAGATTGTTGTGGTGATCTCCATCCAACGACAAAGAGAAAAGAACTTGATGAAACATATGTTGGAGATGAATATGGTCTAGACTAGGAAGCTGTATCTGTAATGGTCTGAGAGTGATACAACCATGGCTTAGCTGTGAGAAAGGCTAGGAAATGAAATTTATCTGTGTGCCTGTGAAGAGAAGCATAAATTTGTTCTGAGTCCAGGTCATTGATGCTGTCTCAATACCTCTGTTTATTCATTTGTTTATTTACTCATGTATTCATCTGACTATATACTAATAAACCCATCTATTATTTTCAGAACCTGTGATGTGTTAAACATGTCATTGCTCGGCAGAAATGAAGTCAGAGAAGTGGTATCCCCTCAGCTTATGGGCTAATACAGAAACAGAATTCCAATATTCACACAAATTAACCTACAACTACATTTTTACAAGTGCTGGCTTTGAAGAAAGGAGCTGAGACCAAGGCTTGGAACTTGGCCTACATAGATCAGGCCTAATTTCTTTGGAGACAGCTTAAGGAGAAACAGAGAGGAGAATGCCAGGAACTTTCACATCAAGTCTTAAATAAAATTGTGCTTAGTACTCAAGGCAGTTTCTGTATTAGGAAAGGGGAGAGGAATGTTGCAAACACGTAATTTAGTTGAGTCCAGAATCCGTATATCTAGAGTTAAGCTAACTGCCTGCCCTCATTCTATATTAGCGGTGAGGTCCCCCGGGTATGAACAATCATTCTGGATCATAACTGGACAAGCAATATAGCTATCTACTGGAACATGATGTCACTGGACCCCACTTTAAGCACATAGGTGTCCCTGCTCTGGCTCTAGTGGAAATTCAATGCTGAGGTTGATGATTCTTTGGCACACTGATGGTTAATCCAACATATCACTGGCCAGCCTGAGGCTATTCTGCTCCCTGAGTTAACAGAGGCAGTATTCAGTTTGCTTCTGTGTGCACACAGCTCTTCCATGACTGTGAGGGTCAGGTTGTGCCAATATCTGCTGAACTTTACAACGTTGTGTCGTGTTATGTGAAGAAATATCCTGCAATAATGGGGAGGGAAAGTCTGGCACAATACAAGTAAAAAAAAAAACAGCATGAGAAAAAGAGGGAGGTGAATAGTCATTTATTTGTAAGATAATGAGCAGTTTGGATTTTTTTTTGATGTTTCTGATTTCCCATGGCTAATAACCTGCAGGTAGTAGTGTCCTATGTACTGTTTACAGTAAGGTGTGACCTCATCTTAACTATAATTTACACACACACACACACACACACACACACACACACACACACACACGCACGCACACATGCTTGTTCTGCCAAGAAAGACTTTAATGAGGTATTGTACCATTTCTTTTCCCGTGGCTTATGTGGAATTGCTTGATCCAAATGAGATTCCTCCAGTGTTTGAGATGCAGGCTGGAGAAGAATAACCCATATAAGATGGTTTTTGGCACAACTTCTGTGGTGGGAATGACAAAGTTTACATAAAAAGTACAGTGGGTCAGGCTGCCTTTTCTAGAGATAGATTTAACTTAAAACAGTGAAGTATTAACAACTCATTGAACTCGTACTGTCCGTAATCACTTCATCTCTGAGTGTGTGTGTAAGTGGGCCTTTTGAAGTGTGCTGACCTAATGTGGAGCGGAGGAGGAAGACCTAGCTAAGGGTAAGTGCAGAGCAGCTGTGTTGGAGGTGCTGGGGACAGACATGGACCCGTGGACTGTGGTTTTTATAATCCTGGCATTTAGCTGCTCATCCTTGGGCAGTGGCCTGAGACTTTTTCTTCTCCCTTCTAGGCTAACTTCCCAGCCTAGCTTTACTCACTTGTAGTTTGGTAGACTCACACTAAACAATGCAACAATCTCAAGGAAAAGATAGACTTGAAATGTTCAAAATTTAGTACTCATACATGACAACACCTGCAGTTACTATCATTTAAAACATTCACCTTCTGCCATGGTAAGTTTCCTCCTGAGATGTGATAGCCACTGTTTGGGAAGGTCTGGTGCAGGCGGCATCGGTTACGATGCTTCTGCAAGAACAACAGAAGTGATTTCTTTTCACCGAGAAGCACAGGAGGGCCGAGGGCACAACTTCCTGCTTCTTTCCAGCATTTCTCTTTCCTTCCCACCACCCTGTCTTCATCCTTTCCTCTCCTCTCACTCTCCTCTCTGCTTTCCCCTCCCTTCTGTCTTTCCCTCCCATTCATCCCTCTGTTCTCTCTTCTCTAATTTCCTAGTAGCTACAGAGGCCTGTGCTGAGGAAGGGATCCCTCAGAGCAGCCTGTAGCACCATTTATAGTCACTGCTGCAGATCTCAACGTTGTTTTCTTCCTTCTTCTTGAGGGCTGCATTTCAGTGAGTGTCTTTGGGGTTTCAGCACTCTGACTTGCATGTAAAAGTGCTTGGTAAGATGGCTGATGAATGCTGGGATTTCTCAGAGGTATCTTTAAAATGTAGAGGCTCTAGTGGTAATGGGGGTTGGGGATCAAATGTCCCCAAGGGAGAGAAGTGGTCTGGGCTATTTTCATCCACTATCTCTTAAGGAAATAACAGACTAAAGAGAAGAGCACCAGTGGTCAAAAGCCGCATAGACTCACATCTTCAGGAGATGTGGAGATAGGTCAATCAACAAACAGGCACTTTCTATATATCAGCCACAGAAATTAGCATTCAGAAAATCCTGTCCATGAGGCTAATAGAACATCTTAGAAGAGAAACAGAGAAGCCAACAGTGTTCTTCAACATGATATAAGCCATTGATTATCTGTGAAAAATATATGGAGGGCCGGGAAGGATATAGAGGAGAAAAGGTGTGTGGGGAATTTCTCTGTTATAGGTAAGCTTCATAGAGAAGACTCTGTGGATACTTGGCCTTGTAGAACTGATGGAAGTTTGATGGGGGGAGAGGATAAGAGACTGTCAAAAATGACAGGCCAAGAAACTGCTGTGAGAGGGACTGGGAAAATGAATCAGCTAGCAAAACACTTACTGTGCAAGCTTGAAGACTCACATTTAGATCCCCAGTATTCATGTGAATGATTGATAGCCATAGCTGTCTGCCCATTATCCTAGCGGTGTTGGTGGCAGACATGGGGTGTCCATAGGGCGAGCTGGCTATCTGGATTAGCTGAATCAGTGAGCTCTGGGTTTAAGTGGGAGACCCTACTTCAAAAAATAAAGTGGGGAGTCGTCAAGGAAGATACCTCTGATCTTCACAGTCATCAGCACTCACACACAGGAACACGTATACAGGCATGCAACACACACACACACACATACACATACACATACACACACATACTTCAAGGGGCAGGGATATGATGTGAGAGAAAGGAACATTGCAAGAGAGTTTTTAGGAATGAATATAGCTTGACTATTGCCCAAGATGATAATTAGCACATGATGGGTCCCTTAGAGTTTTGAGTAAATGAATGAAAAGATAAATGCATGGTTGTGGTAGGAGAGATAAAACCAGACAGTTTGTAAATGCTTTGGGATGCTGAGAAGTGATGGATGATCTCTCTGCCTTGTAAGCAATGAGGAACCCATAGGGCTTTTAAAAGAAAAGGAAAATGTGATCACGTACATTGATTAGGGGTGTGATCCTCACAGATGTGTGGAGGGGGTGGGAGCACAAATGGTGCTCTTTGCAGTGACTCAGGAGCAAGAGGCGATGCAGTCCAGGAGGAAGGGTAAGCTGTGAACCATGCCTCAGAGATACCCGGGAGAGTTCCAAAGAGAGTGCAGAAGAGCAGGGTGAGGGTGGAAGGCAGTCACAGGCAGTGCTGATCTCACTAAGCTGT
Source organism: Peromyscus nudipes (assembly GCA_902168325.1). Taxonomy (NCBI): domain Eukaryota; kingdom Metazoa; phylum Chordata; class Mammalia; order Rodentia; family Cricetidae; genus Peromyscus; species Peromyscus nudipes. The sequence continues at coordinate 7,233 of CABHPH010142176.1, read as the reverse complement.
GGTTGTTGAACAGGGCCTGCAGTGTTTGATCTTTCACCTCCAGCTTACAGATGTGTCTATAGGAAATGAAAATGCAGGCTTCTTCCTTGCGATGTGTCAACATTTACCTGTCAAACAGGACGCCTTCACTGGGGACAGAGATCTAGAAAAGAGGCAAAATTTGTCTTTTAAAAAAATACCAAAAGCTTTTGTGTGCATGTGCCTGTGTGTTTAAGATTGGAACATTTAAGAAAGGCATTTTGGCTGAAGCGGAGGGACAAGGGAAATAAAACTCCTTTTAGCGGAACTCAGAGCTGGAGTTCACTCATAGGAGACTGAGGTTCTATGGGGAGAGCAAGGGTCCCTTTCTCACTGGGTTTACTCCATCCAGCTTGACAAGTTTTAGTAAGGGAAGGACTCACTTCAGGGTGCGGATGGTTTATGGGACCAGGAGCATCAGCAGCACTCAGCTGCAGCAGCACTCAGCTGCAGCCCTCCAATATTGCTAGTACATTCGCTTTCTGCACGTGTTCCTTTTATCCAAATTGGCAGCCACAAGCCAAATAAGAAAATTGGGGCCCAGGTGATTCTTGCTTCACTGGTTTAATCATTGACTTTATTTATGCCTTAATTTTCTATTTAGCAAATAATTGTTGCCTTACATTTTGCCCCATGAGATGTCCTGAAGTCGAAGTCAGACTCTGTCCCTGTACATGTACCTCTGATTCCTGATGACAGTGCCGATGATGTTACTCTGAGCGGAGCCCTTTCGAGGACGTATCAAGCTGCCTGAATGAAATTTTTGACCCTGTCCATTCTCTCCTCAACAAGATTCTCTGAAATTATTCCTTCTGCCTGTGCTCCTTTAATACCTGGGCTAACTCTTCAAGCAGTCGGAGACCAGGAAGAGCACTTTATAATTAAAAGAAAGTGGGCTTTGGATGAACAACCTTCTGAGTGCGACTTGAAAGTATTCTGAGATTGAAAAATCACTGACTCTGTTTAAAAAAAGAAGGTGATGTCTTCCATAGATTGTTATGACAAGAGTGGGATATTTAAATAATAAAACAGTAGAAAAAGTCTCACACAGTGTCTGGGATATAATGGATCCTTAATAAACACTGACGATTATTCAATTGTTTTTAAATTATAAGAGCTTCAGGCAATAAAGAGCCTGAATTTTCATAAAAGGTTTCTTGTGGGGGGACGGAGCATCTCTTGGATCTTGAAGCATGAGGTGTGGCTGGGTGGAGAATGTCGAGAATGGGGCTCCTGGTTTAAAGGTTCTACCGGGTGTCGATCTTCTCTCTTTCCCTAGAAAATGGCATCTACTCTCAAAGCCATGAAATTTAGGGTGTTGGCCTTTTTATGGGCCCCCATGCCCCGTCTCCAGTTTGACTTTCTTTATTCTCTTATCCTGTGTCTTCTGCTGATAGGTTTCCTTTCATCTTTTCTCTCTCGATCACTTTGATAAACTCTAGGGCGTTATTTAAAATGTGGGTGCAGTTATCGGAGTCTGTGCTTTACATGCACTAGAATGCTGAAAAGATCGATTTGCTCTCTTTTCCCACTCTTCTTTTCCTTCCCTCCTCTGCCTCATCTGTCTATCTTAACAACCTGAATTTTCAAACACCATAACCCTCTTCTGGCTTTGAATTCTAATTCTGCCACTTATAAAATAACAGGCAGATCTGTGAATACATTACTTTATTTTTCTGTAAAATATAAGGAGTCATTTTCCATTCCTCCAAAAGTCTCAGAAAATTAAATTTACTAGTATGTAACAGAGACTAGGTTCTGATTCTGGCCTCAAATTAAAATTCAATAAACCTCTTCTTTAATAAATTAAAAATGTGTATTTTATGTCATATATACCCATGTACACATGCATAAGTTTTATATGTATGTGTGTGTGTGTGTATGTATATATATATATATGAAAGGAATAGAGGATGGGTTGTGGTCCCCAGGAAGGAAGTTCCAGAATGTAGTGTCCACACTTACTCACATTAGTGGTTTCCCCTGGAATGCAGCACTCACCCATCTCACTTCTTTAGAAAATGCTGTGTACACTTCACAGCCCTGCCCTGCACAGACTCTCTCTCACTTAATCCATTGCCTAAGCCTGTATACTCTCCTTTTCTGGCTCAGCCCAGCACCCAGAATGGTGCCTGCACATAGCAGAAACCCCATGCAGATTTCCCATCAGCACACTTCCAGAGCACAGTCAGTAGGCGCCAAATTCCAGAAATCTTGTTCCATCCCTTTGCTTAAAAGCCCCCAAGGAAACACATTCTGCAGCAGTTACTAGCAGAACTGCCCCACCTGCAAAAGGAATGGGGTGGGCCAGCCAGGGGAGGAACCAAGCGACCTTTTAGCCAAGTCAATGGTGGCATTGACTCAAAATTAATACTGGAAAATAACTGCAATTTGTGTTAATTTATAGAAACAAAGCACATTTATAAGCAGGAAAAAACTTCTCCCACATTGTTCATTACGTGCCCTTTACGGGCAGAGAAGTCCTTGACTTTACACTCAATGGACACCAGAAACACCAGTGAATAAGTGAAGGGGTAGCCAGTTCAGAAAGAACTGTTAAGTGTATCCTGCGTGCGTTCGCATGCACTCGTGTGTGCAGCAGAAACTTAACATACATTATCTTACTGACTTCAAACAATAAAGCATTAGTGTAGGTTTACTTATTAAATCATTTTCCAGATGGAGAAATTACAATAGCAACATTAAATCCTGAGGCCACAAACTACAACCAGGCCTATGTTTTTGAAGGTTACAATACACAGAAGATATCTCATTTTGCTTTCATCAAATGTACCAAAGAGGAAAAAAATCAAGCTGCACTATTTTAGACTAAAGCCAATTAGTGTTCCAGTGGCTGCAGATGGCAAGGCATGGCTCCATATCCCACAGTGCATCCTCTAGTTTCCTATTTGCAACATGGAAGTGACGAAGCCTACCTTATCTCTAGGAGACTATGAGATTTAATTGGGGCAATGGTTATAAAAATACATTGAAGTTCAAAAGTGCTTATCCCTATCAGGGCCCATGACTATGTTATCAAATAGAACACCCTTGTTTTGAAAGTCATTTGCCTGGGATGAGCCTCACAGTCCCTCAGAGAGAATGGCAAGAGAGAGTTAGTGGCTGAGGTCTAACTGAGCCCATATGGTTTTGCAGTGTTTCCATAAGTAAAGAGGAGAACAAGAACTCTATCTTGTTAGCATTCAAGTGTGGGAACAGTATGAGTTTGCTCTGTAATGATTCTAACATTCAGGAATGTTGGCACCTTCTCTTCCTGACTCTGCATTAGGAAACCAGGGCGTGTTGAGTAACAGGATGTACGTTCATGCCATTTTCAGTTTCTTTGGGGGTTCATTTTGGGAAATCTTCTTTCAAGCAAGAGCTTCAATGTTCGACTCAGAACAGCCCTTTAACCTCAGGGCAGCCACTTCCAACGTGGAGTAAAGGTCCTGGTGGAGTAAGAGTTGGATGCTGTTCCTCATGAGTTAGGAGTCATTGTTTGCAAATGTGCTCCCCAATGAAAAAGGATTAGATCCTGGACAGTAGGGAACATTATGTTCATATTGCAAAATCTTGATATGATCTAGTATGGGCTGATGGGGATTTGATAAGCTAGTCTTCTTGTCTGAAAATGTCATCACAGAGCTCTATTTATTGCCATATCCCACCCCACATTTGTTCTTCACAGTATAAGGCAAGACTTACAGGAATCCCTTTGGCTATGTCAGAGTTACCATAGGGCTGTGGGAAGACGTCAAGGTTCCATTCAATGGAGTAACTTTGACCCTATAATATGTTACTTGGGTAGCCTGTTGCAATTCTGCAGCTGATTTTTTTCTTCTCTGAAAACTGGAACCATCTTACATTTTTGTTAACTACTTGGGAATTTAATGATCATCAAATTAATCTATATCTTTACATCTGTCTTTTTTCTACTGACTTCTAGAGAGATGTGAAGAAATATCTATATGGGGGAAAATCTTTCATAATGATTATGACACATATTTAGATTCTGTGTGTTTTCAGGAAAGTTAATTGACTTTTTTAAATCTCAGGTTCTTCCTCTGGAAAAGATGTATGGATAAACATGTAAATGTCTATCCCAGGATATTTTAAAAATTAAAGGCTATGATCTCTGTGTTGATGAACTTAGTACAAAACCTAACACATTATAGGATCAATAAATATTACCTATGGTCATTATCCTCATCATATAGAGAATGGCTAGAAAAAATCATAAAAGTTATATACATGAAGAAAGTATTACTACCTCTTAACATTTTCTCTTTTGTTGACAAAAGAATTTCAAAGCTTACAGATTGTTCTTTGGGAAAATGAATTATTCACCAGGTTATTGGCCTCAGCACATTTCATCTTCAACAAGAAAAAGAATAGTGAAGAATCTGCTGGCTGTAGCCATGGCCTACTGTACAGGGCATATTTGGGAAAGTTCAACACAGTTAGAAACTGGCTACACTTGTTTCTTTCTAGGTCAATGTTTCTTGCAAATTAGGATCGATATGAAAAAGATGCCTCAGAATGAATTTCTGCACTGTGAAGGCATTTTCTTATTGTTTTCTTATAACTCCACAGATATGTATATCCAGAAATGGGCATAAAACACCCTGGGAGACAACAAATCACTGTAGTCACTTCTTCAGCAGAAGATATTATGTGCTAATAAGGCAAGACATAATTGCAAGAGAGTGGAATTTTCTATTCTGTGTGATATTTTGACACCCGGGGGAGGTAATTAACACTGAAAACACATCAGTGTGACTACAGTGGATCTTAAAAGTATATGCCCTGAGCTATACGCCTTCAAATGCTTATGGGTAGGTCTGAGGTGAAGCTCAAGACTTTCCATTTCTTTGTCATAACTCTACATATGATTCTCAGATGAGAAACACTGGAAGGAAAGACAGCAGCATTCTAACTGAACAGGGACCAGTGATAAGTTTGACAACTGATGCTAAGTCGATTGATTCAATTCTACTGGTACTTGGTTGATCAGACCCCATTTCTCAGCTCTACTTTTAGAATTGACTTTTCATTCTATATCAGACTTTCCGAAATAATGAGAAGAAGATGTGAAGGTGGGAACAGGTGGCTGGAACACAGAGATGGAAAAAAACAGAAATCACTAATTACAATACACAAAGTGGTTTAAAGAATGTGAAACACGATTGTATTCTTGGAACAGAAAGGAAGCAACTCTTCATATAATGAATGTGCAGCTATTGAAGCATGATGGCTTGACCTAAGAGCCACTTACTTGACTCATTTGTAAGATGTGGTCTGCTTAAAGGACAACACAAAGATGGGTTTACTCAAAATGAAGAGGGCTGAAGGATTTCCCTTACACAACCCAGGGAGCTATCTGTTTACAGATGTGGAGATAGTTTCCACGATGGCTACTGTCCACACTGTTCCTCACTTCAAAAGGTAGAGGCTCAAATCTAGGCTGACATTAGTGATTGGTTAGCTAATAGAATATGGCAGAAATGACATTCTGGGACTTCCAAGCGAAGGTCAAGAAAATCCTCAGTAGTTACTTTAGTCTCTTTGAATATTCAGTCCTTGATGTCTTGTAACACAGCTGCCATGATGGGAGAAGCCTATGTGTTATGGACCTGACAAGTCGTGTTCTGATTGTTGACATTCTCTGTTGAACTGTTAGCCAACAGCCAAGATGAAATGTCTCATATGAATGAGATATTTTGTAGATTCTGGCTTTTAGACTAGCTCTTTAATAACTGTAGCCATGATCACCACAACCAACACCATTAGGGCCAGAAGAGTGACCAAAACAACTCCATGAATTTTAGAAATAATCTACAGTTGTAAGATATTAAGTTTGGGGCTGGTTCATTATGCAGTAATAGATAACTGAAAAATATTTTTCATAGACTACATTTACCAGTAAAAGTCTAGACTAGCAGTTCTCAACCTGTAGGTCACAACTCCTTTGGGGGGGGGTGTCAAACAACCCTTTCAGAGGGCTTGCCCAAGACCATCTTGCATATGAGATACTTAACATTACAAATCATAATGGTAGCAAAATTAAAGTTATGAAGTAGCAACTAAAATAATTTTATGATTGGGGGTCAACACAAAGTGAAGAAATGTATTAAATGGTCGCAGCATTAGGAAGGTTGAGAACCACTGGTCTAGACAATCCATTCATCCACCCATCAACCAATCCACCCAGATGTTCATCCATCATCCTTCCACCTGTCATCTCATCCACTCAACTCAACTGAAAAGGATAATCAGAGACAAACTTATCCTTTTACGAAACAAATACTTGTCTAGAATGTATTATTATCAGATACTAGTCAAGGAATTGTGGCAGATAGACAGATTAGTTAAAATATTAAGAAGAAGACTGATACAGTACCTGTCACATTCCACTGGGAAAGATAGCAAACAAAGTAAGGAACCCAATATGTAAGTGATAGAATTTAGGAAAATGTGCTGCATTACTCTAGAGGCATCTACATGTTCACATTTATTACTTCCCTACCCATAATATCCAGGTAATCAAAGCAGCTGGGTGTTTATCGCCAGATTAATAGATAAAGAGAATGTCTAAGTGGTATATTTACACAACTGACTTTTATTTATATGTAAGCAAAAATAGAATTATAAAATTTATAGGAAAACACACGGTATTGGGGATTAATATGTTAAACAAAATAACACAAAATAACAAAGGAATTATTGCCTGTTTTCCCTTATATGTTCAATTCAATTTTTAAAAAAAACATGAACATGAAAGGGAGCCTATCAGGGAGATAAGGAAGGGTCATATAAGGTTTACATATTACCAAAGTATATTATATGTTTATAAGTATGTATAGAACTGTCATTATGAAATCTATTACCTTAGTTACAATTAAAGTACAATTAATATGTGCCTAATAAATTCAGTGTACTGTAAATAAAGTAGAACATGATTATGCAATGACCTTTGCATGAGATCCCAAATGAATGTAACTTCTGTTCAAAGGCTTGTTCAGGAAGTGATCCCTATGAAAGTGACATTTGCATGAAATCTTGAGTGGCAAGAAGATAGTACAGGAATAAATAAGGTAGAATAGAACCAGACGGAGAAATGGATGAGATCTTCATGAACAGCCTGGTCATAAGTGGGGGAAATGAAGGGTGAGGGTCGAGGGAAAGAGAGTTTGGGGGAGCGAGAGACCCCAGCTG
>CABHPH010142175.1:6993-24346 GCA_902168325.1 Peromyscus nudipes | reverse complement strand
TACAAATGTTGTTTAATCAATTGTGTCCTTGGAGTATAAATGAGGGCAAGTTAGGCAACTCCTGGGAGCAAAGAGTGGAGAGGGTCCCCAGAGTTCCTTGCACTTTAATAGTGGGTCTAGATTTCTGGCTAAGGTGGGGGATGTCCAGGCTAAGATTGGGAGGACTAGGGTTGTGGTTAGGGTGGTGTTATTTCAGTTTAACCGTAGTGTGCTGGTAACAGTGAGCTTGGCATCATGCCTTCAGTGTGGTATTAGGATAAGGGTTGAACCTTAGGATTGTGGTAATGCAGAATTTAGTCTGTGGGTCTTTCGAATGTAGTATGGTTGTTGTTTTAATCTAACCTCCGTTGGAGTCTTAATGAGGAAGCTGGGGTGCTTTATGGGTTCCACTTAACCCAAAACTGGGGACGAGAAGGCACAGGGGTTGAGAGTGCGGCTCCTAAGTCAGACAGACCACAGTTTCATATGGTTCTGCTCACCAGCTGTGGGATGTGGTAGGTATTTTTTCGCTTCTCTGAGGCTCATGCTTGACCGCACGGGGCTCTGGGTTGAATGATGACAGACCCAGGAGAAAGTGCTGTGTCACACAGTTCAGGGTGCAGTACTCCACAGTGAGGAATGTTTCTTGTTTGGATCCGGAGTTCCAGCAGAGCGAAGGGAGCTCTGTGGGGACGGTTTAATAAAGGGTCTGTTTAACAAAGTGTGGGTGGGGGAGGGGAAATGAGAGGGCGTGGAACTGTGTAGCAACCTCAAGTCTCCTTTTAAGGGACGAGGAGCAGTTGCTAGGACCCAGAGTAGCACAGCTGCAGGACAAGGCTGCCTCAGGGGCCAGCCTACCGTGCTTGTCTAGAGCTGTGAGTGGATGGGACCTCAATGGGTAGCATACAGAGTGAGGAAGCCTCCCAGGACCTAGTGTGACCTGAGAGGGATGTCAGGGGGCCACCCAGGCAGGTAGAAGAGCTTCGAACACACGGAGCCGCCTCACAGTGTCCTGTGAGCAGGCTGTTCAGCCACAGCCTCTCCACAGTGAGGAAACTGAGGACCACCCGTGTTAACCACGCTTGCACTTGGTCGACTTAAGGCCTTGAGGATTTTCATTTGGAAGGAAGAGGCTAAGGATCAAAGAGGCAAGAGGAGAGGAAAGGTGGGCAAAGCCCTCGGGGAGCACGTGTGTGTGACTAGGGCCTGGGTGGAGAGCGACAGGGGGTTGGTGCCTCCATAGTCCTGGCGGTTTCCCAGGCTCCAAGACTTCTCCTTTGGAGCTCAAGGCTTTCACGTCTATATCAGGTTTCACCCCTTGCCAGGCATGTGGAGGAAGTTTCTGATTTATGGGCCCAGTAGTTTTTCCAGCTACTCAATCTGTAAATCTGCCATCAGTTAGTTCACTGGGCACTGCCAGAAAAACCAGTGAGCGCTTCCCAGGTGAAAATTGCTTCAGCAAAGTCCAGTGGTGTTAAAATAACAGAGAGGGAGAGGGAAAAAAAAAAAGATTCTAAAATATATACTTGTTTCTATGTGTGGCATTCATGGGGTCAGCACTCTTTCCCATCTGATGCACATGTGTACACACACACACACCACACACACACACACACACACACACATGCACACGTGAACTCCACCCCCAGGGAGTGCCTAAGGGAGAGACCTAAACTGAGCCGGGTAATTTCTTAGAAATGGATTAGAAAGAGAGAGTGGGAGGTATGCGAACCCAGGACTCTTGCCTTCAAGACCTAGAGGGATGTCTGTGTGTGCGTGTGTGTCCACCTGTCTGTCTGCAGATGACACTGACGATTGCTAAATGATTCCCAGTAATGAACTGTGAAAACGCATAGTTCCCCTGTGAGCCACAGAGCTGTGGTTTTGTGTTTCTGATTCATGGTGGAAGTGAGTAGCTGCAGCAGGCATTTGGTGGCGGCTTTTCTTCTTCTCATTTCTCCTAAAAAAATATTTGTGAAAGGTCTAAAATTCAAGGAAGTTGAGTGCTTCTTGAAGGGAAAAAATCCCCGAGCCTTGCAAAACAAAGATTATAAATCAAAACCTCTGGAGCTCCCAGCCGATTGCCCACACAGAGCTCTCACCCTGGCGCCTCAGCTCTGACCACTGCCCCCCTTGTCCACCCATGTGTGCTGGGTTACATCAGAGCTACTTGTAGGAGTCTGGATCCGAGTCACCAGTGAGGCTGCACCCTTCCAGGGCCCCTTCCTTGGAGAAAGATGGCTATGCCTTTTGCAGTCTGAGATGCGACAAAAAAAATTAGTGCTAATATTTCTTCTCTCTTTGTAATCTCATGGATAGATGCCTTGTAGATCCTAGCAACTATTAAATCAAGAATGTTCACGTTTCACTCAATAGCATCTATGGCTTCTCCCTTCTATATTTTTGTGTATGTGTATGTCTGGAGGTACGTGTATACATATGTGCTTATATTTGTAGAAACCAGAGGACATCCTTGACTGTCACATCTCAGGAGCTGTCCTCCCTGTTTTTTGAGACAGAGTCTCTCACTGGGACACAGGGCTCACCCATTTGACCAGGCTGGCTGCCCAGTAAGCCCGGGTGACCTTCCTGTCGGTCTCTGCACCCTCAGTATTGGGGTTACAAGTGCACAGCACCTTACCTGGCTTTTTTACATGGGATCTGAGGATCTCACGCTTGTGTGGTGAGCATTTTACTGACGGAGACATCTCCCTATCCTTACGGCTTCTCTTTGGCACATAGGCGTTGCCAGCACACACACCCTTGTACTCCATGGCCAGGATTAAGTAAAACAAGGGTCATTTAAACACAAACACTGTGACACCGTGATGGGAAACCCGGCGACTGAAACAGCTACTAAACGGCTTACTGGAAGGAAGCATACAGCGTGTGTATACACTGCACAGAAGGACAGCTCACGTTCTGGCAAAGTACAGAACAGGTGACGAAAGGGTCATGGGCTTTAAAACTTAGGCGTTATTTCTGGAATTTACCACTTAATATTTCCAGGCTATGGTTGATCTTTTTAGTTGCAGTTGACAAATCAATGAAACTGCAGGAATCAAAACCGCCTTAAGGGAGAACTACTGTGTTTGATCAAAATGGAGTCTGGAGGGAGAACTGTGGCTCTCAGAGAGGACCATGGCTCACCTCAGCCACCCAGGCTGGGACAGCAGACAGCCAGAGGAGGAAATGCTCTCAGACGGATCTCATTATAGCCCTGACCTCAGCTCATCTGGTTTCCCGTCCCGGGATCCGAGAGCAGTGACCTTCCTACAGCATAAGCAGATGGCCTGTGCCAGCAGCCCAGGGAGGCCCAGGCCTTGAGCAGGTCTCCAGCAACATGTCTGCCCACACCTTTGACCCTTGAGTTCAGCATTCCCACTTGTCTGCCCTGTGACAACCCATCTTAAGAGAGAGTTTGTTCCCACAGCTCCCACAGCTTCAACCCCCAAAAGATAGTCCAAACTAAATAAGCCCCGGTGTGAACCCACTCTGTCCACCCCCCTGCCGTGCGTTCTGTGTGTCCTGAGTGCATTTTTCAGGCCAGTGGCAGGAGAGAATGCTCAAAGGGGGGCTGAGCTTTGAACAGACACTGGCAGGGTTTTGTCCAGGCACAACCTGCTTGCCTGCTTGTCTTCTGTCCTTCCCTTCGTCTTCCTGTCTTTCCTCCTCTTCTTTCTTCCTTCCTTTGCAGTAACAAGAGTGCTGGGATGGCTTGGCCTCGTGCCTTGCTTCTAAGAGTTCCTGGCAATCTGGAAGAGCAGCCAGTGGGAAGGAGAAGGGAGGGGGCATCCCTGGGCAGTGTGGACAACAGGGGCAGCTAAGGGACCAAGGGCGTTTTAGTTCTTGGGGGGTGTGTGGGGGGGGGGGTTGGCACAATACCTCTTCAAGGCTTCTCTTTTACGCTGAGTTCTATAAGATGAGGTCCAGACCAGGTCTTCTATACCTCAGATGCAAAGTAGATTCACACAGCATTACACGTCAGTGTCTACCTGTCTCTGTTTCTCATTGGCTGTGTGACCTTAGACAACTTGTCTAGTTTCTCGTGCCATAGCTATAAACTAGGCAGAAGATCAATGTCCTGACTTTAATGATGATTAAATGAATTAACGTATGGGAAATGCTCAGCACAGCCTGGCAGAGCCCAGAAGGAGGCCATTTTTTTTTTCTAGTAGAGGACAGTCTTCTAGCTAGCTCTGTGCATGATGCCTCCCGTTTCCCCTTGACCAGATAGTCCTTGTTCCCCACTGAGCATCACCACCTGCCCGTTCTGCATCTGTCCCTCGGTGGTCACTCTTTTCTCTGCCCTTCCCACTCCCTATTCCAGCTCACATTCCACAACTCTGGAAAGCTCCAGCCTCAGAACCACATCTGCTTAGGAGGCCTGGGGCACTTGGGTGGGTTGGACAGCGTACTCAGCCATGCGTTTCCTGACCCCTGGGACATGCTGCTTTCCTTCTCTTGGAGTCTTCTGACAGCCTCACATGCAGGACCTTGTTGCTGGGCTACTGTGCGTTGATGTTCGCGTTGTTCCCTGCATGAAAAGTAACAGGATGAACAGGGCTAAAGTCTAGCCCGTCTTCTGGCCGTCATACCCTGGTGCTGTGCGGCATCCTCCTGAGGGAAGTGAGGCAGCTTCAGTTGTGGCAACAGGTTTACTAGGTCTCTTACCTCCTGCCTCCCTGTCTCCATAGGCAAGGTGCCCTTCCCACAGTGCCCAATGGGACTGTGCCCTTTCAAGGACATCATAAGCACACCTTGGCCAGGCTGAATTATGAATTCATGAAATCACGGTTCCCTATGAGCTGACAAGTCTTCCAGATGACACTGGCCCTGACTGGGACACAAGGCCTTTCCGGGGATGGATAGATGGCGCCAGTGGAGAGAGAGCTAGGGGAACCATGAAGAAGTTTGAAGTTCAATGTGATCAGTATTTGGGTGGGACCCAGCAGCTGGGTCCCCAGTTATGTGTTGAGTCTGCATAAGATATAGAGGGTAAGATCCAGTCCCTACTCTTCTGGAGAGTCTGTGTCCCTGGCTCAGCTCCAGGGTGGTCCTGCTGGGCCCAGAAGGAGGTTGAAAGCTCTTGGAGAAGAATGGAATGCCCATTACCTGAAAAGTTTGTCACGGGCACTCTGTGTAGAAAATGAAGGGCATTTCCTGGGCACTGGACAGTCCCTCGGGCTACTTTTTCCTCCCACCTCTGTCCTGAGGCACCCCAAGGGTAAGCCTGGTTTCCAGGCAGCAGAAGAGTAAAGATGGTCAGCCTGCTGAGGGCATGACCTACAAGATCGACTGCTTGCCTTAAAAATACTCTGCCGTCAGCAGAGGAGAGGGATAAGGATCTTCAGCATTTGGAGCCCCCCTGAAACTGAGGCAACACCTGCTTCAGGGCTGTCCTTGGGGTAGGGATGTGACCTCAGCCAGGGGTTAGGTGTCCCCTTCCCCAACATCCCATAGGACACACAGAACTGCTCCCCCCCTTTGGTACTTATGTGCCTTTCTGGAAATGCTGTGTTCTCCCCCAGCTGCTGGGGAGGCAGGAGGGGCTCTGGCCAGGAAGGACTCCTCCCCATGGGGCACCTCTAACCCAAATCTCGGCCGGGGCATCCTTTGGGGTCTGTGAGCCAGACCTACAGTCCTCTCAGACCTGGGCGTGGCCATGGAAAGAACTAGAGGCCCAGAGCCTCAGGGCAGGGAGTGTGACTCACAGGCAGCCAAGTTGGGCTGAGAAGGGCTGACCGGTGAGGCCGAAGGCTTGGATGAATGACTACATCGTGCAGCAACCGGAGTGACCTTGAGACACCTGGGGGACACGTGGGGAGGATGGGCTCTCAGCCTTTCAGGATAGGCGACAGAAATGACAGCCCCAGTGTACACCGTGCAACAGCAGGGGTTGGTTCCCACCTAGGAACTGCCCACTGAGAAAACCGCCCCCAAGTGTCTATCATAGGTTTCTGGAGGCATGGCAAGGGGCCATCTGATTCTGGTGTGGGGGTGAGGCCTGCCTGGCCAGCCAGGAGGGGACAGGACAGTGATATGCCAGACATCCCCTTGGGGCCTTTCTCGGGCCCAGATCCTCTGGAAGCCAGAGTCACTGGGGAGGATCCAGGACATGTTAACTTGCAAGGAACTGGGCCTGCAGTCATGAAGCAGAAGAATATTGTAACCACCTCCTTTCTGCTGCTTTCTCCTTGTCCCCTTCTCTGGCTGTCACCTTCCAGCCACATGCATAGCCCCTTCCCCTGATTTGACTCAAAGCTAGGCCATGTTCCCTGCCCACCTTCCTTTTTTTTATTCTCTCTCACTCTTACGTTTCTCAGCCTGTTTATGTATCAGAGCACGTGGAAGTCTCAAGGAATACCATGAGCCATCGATACAGTTAATCTCATGGTTGGAATTAGCTGGAAACAGTTTTCTTAGCAGAAACTAAGATGATCGCCTGTGTGTCTGCGGGAAAAAAAAAAAACAACAACCAAACCCTCACACCAAAAAAACAAAAAGCCCAAACCCACCCAGCTATAGGCACACACACACACATGCCATGGAAAGAGTGAACTGAAGTATTGAGTGAAGTGTGATGATCTGTTGCCACATTTTTCCATTAATATAAGTTTATGGCTTGTTCATTTGTTCAGTCGTGTACTAGCAAACAAGTAGTAACAGAGCCAAAGGCTGGAGGATTTACGGAATGCAACTTGGAGCTGAGACCGCGCTGTTCATTAGCAGATGTTCCCCCTTACGGTGGGAGGTGTTAGCAGAGTTGGGCCTGAGCTCAGCAGAGGCCCCTGGTCGACATTCTCTCCCCTGGCGAGATCAGCTCCCCCCCACACCCCTACAGGACACCCTTCCACTGTGGCTGCAGCACCGACTGGCCTGAGTCTGGCCTCTTGGGTTTCTGTCTTGAGATTCAGCTTGAGGCCCTAAACACATATCATGTGGCGAGCGGAGCCCTGTTACCTGTTTCTCTTGGGTTGTAATCTGGGTTCCTAGTCTGTAACCCCAGTATCTGAGAGCTGGAGACCGGAGAGTCATAAGCTCAAGATCATCCTCAGTAGCACAACAAATCCAAGGGCAGCCTAGGACACGTGAGTCTCGGCTTCCAAAATCAGGTCAACAGAAGGAATCTGGGCCCCGACATTTCCATCCCAGACATCCGTTTGTGCAAGCCCTTGTTGGGAACTTCCACATCTCCACTTCTGAAATAGCTCTGGAACCCATACCTTCTTCTTGGTCCCATCCTTGATTACTCATAGCCCAGACCACAGCTGAAGCCTTCTATCTGGCCACCAGCCCTCCCCCTCTCTTCTACTACCGATAGAGCCTAGAGACTAATGTTGGCTCCTGCTGAGCCTCCTCACCTTTGCTGGGTGCTGGTCACTTTGCCCAGCTTCCAGTGGATCTGAGAGGGAAAGAGTGTTTGTCATCCTAGGGACTCAGGACCCAACCAGTAATAGGCGTGTATAAGTGCTTCTTAAAAAAAAAAAAAAAAGATTTACTTGATTTGTGTGAGTGTGTGTGTGTGTGTGTGTATGTGTACATGTATCCAGGTGCCCAAGGAGGCCAGAAGAGTGTGTGGGATTCTCTAGAGCTAGAGTTACATGTGACTGTGAGTCACCTGGTATGGATGTTAGGACAGGGCTTGAGTCCTCTGGAAGAGCAACGTTTCACTTTTGACCACTGAACCATCTCTCCAGCCCCATAAGTGCTTCCTGGAGACCTATAGGAGGGTATAAGAGGCCCAAAAATATGGATCCAAACCTGTTCTTTATTCCTCAGTGTCCTCATCTGTAAAATGGTAATAATTAACAAAGGAGAGGGGATTTAGGATGAAGTGGTTTAGTAACCTGGCTTCTGTGCATCATGAATCCTGCAACCTTCTGCAGGTCGTAGACTTTCCATACATTCTAGTTTGTTTGTTGTTTGTTTTCAATTACAAAATAGGGAGCGTGTGCATAAAGTGGGGACCAGGTTATAGAGAGGCCTACATGAGAGGATGCACATGATGTGTATTACTGATACAGAGCCCTGCACAGAGTGAAGTGTTCATTAAACCTTCATATGGGGGCCAGAGAGATGGCTCAGAGGTTAAGAACACTGGCTCCTCTTCCAGAGGACCTAGGTTCAATTCCCAGTACCCACATAGCAGCTCACAACTGTCTGTAACTCCAGTTCCAGGGGATCTGACACCTTCACACCAATGCACATAAAAAAAAAAAGCATTCCTACCAGGTAACCTGAGTTCCCACTTCCTGCCCCTCCCTCATAAGCAGCCACTATTATTAATTTCCCAGGGTTTCCTTCTAAGGTTGCTTTATGAATATGCACAACATGCATCTGTATTTTCAGTAATTTTTTAACAACTTTACATCCCCCCACACACACCAGGAGTCAGCAAACTTCTTCCATAAAAGGCCACATGGTAAATATTTTCAGCTTCCTGTGACATATGGCTTCTGCAACCACTCAACCGGGCTGCTGAAGAGCAAAACCAGCCATAGACAGTGTGAGTGGCCGTGCTCCAGAGAGGCTTTATTTATGGAAACTTACATTTGAATTTTATATCATTTTCTCATGTCAAGAAACAGCCTTTTAACTATTTTTCCAGCCATTTAAAAATGTAAAGACCATTGTTAGGACACAGTCTGTATAAAAACAGCCAGGAGGTGGGATTTGGGCCATTGTGTTCCCACATTTCAATATGTCTTGGAGAGTGTTCCTTCCTGATATGAAAGAGCTGTTAAGACACCTGGCTCCATTCTGCGGCCATCTCTACTAAACTCTAGAGGAGTTTAACCGCTCCTCTACTGGAGGTCACTCAATTACTTCTATTCCGTACAAAATATTTTGCTAATTCAAAACAGTGCTGCTCTGAAAAGCTTTGTATTTGCATCATTTTGGACATGAACACATGTTTTGGGACAGGTCCTTTAGAGGTGAAGAAGTGCTACAAGGCGAGAGGGGAGCAGAGTGGGGCAGTAAAGACAGCCAACCAGGCACAGGAGTCCCCAGGAAACCAAGCTTTGGGTTGATCGAGGATGGAGCGTTCAAAATTGTTCTACCTTGAGAGAAGGGAGCTGTGGCCTCCCGTTCGGGGCAGCGATCAGCTGTGTAGTCATGGTGAGGAGACCCTCTCAGGTAGTTCCCATCGGCCAAAAATGGGACTCACGGGTTTAAGGAATTGGCCACCACCCTTGCAGCTAAGGAGAAGCAGCAGGCTCCATAGGGTCAGGAGGGCAGCAGCATCGCCAACGCAGGTTTACCTGCAGACCAGTCTCAGAGGTGGACCATCAGGCCCAAAGCCTTCCTGCCCTGTGCCAAGAGCCGGCATCATCAGGTCGCTCTCTAAGGGCTCCCTCAGCTCAGCTCCTTCCAGCGACAGATGAGAGTGCCAGTTTTTGCAGTCTCGATAACACGTATGTCATTAAACCTTGGGAGCTTTGCTAGTCTGGTGGATTAAAACAGTCTGTCTCAGGGTAATTTTTCATTTGTACATCTCCTAAGCAGAGAGGCCGAGCACTCGGGACTTCCTCCTCTGAGCTTTTTATTCTTCCCTTTTGTGGATTTTCTTTCAGAGCCTGTCCTCTCTTTAGATACTGTGATAATTTCTCTTTTGTCTGTGACATGATTGCATACATACACACACATACACACACACACACACACACACCCCTCACTTGCTCATCTGTCGTTTCACTTTTTTTTTTTAAGGTGGATTGGGTCAAGCAGAGGTTTTTGATCACAGTTGTTTGAGTGAGTGAGTGATGAATGGTGTTAAACACTTAGCATGATGCCCGTCACCTGCCAGGCACTAAATGGCCATCGCTTCCTTTTCCCCTGGTCCTCTCCGTTCTGCACTTTCAGAACTGTACTCACTAAAGATGAGTCCCACCTCCGTGTGTTTCTTACATTATTTTTCCTAATCAGGAACTCAAGGCAGGAACCTGGGGGCGGGAACTGAAGCAGAGCCTGTGGGGAACGCTGCTTACTGGCTTGCTCTCTATGGCTTACTCAGCCCACCGCCTTATACAACCTGGGATCCCAGGGGTGGCACCATCTACAGTGAGCCAGGCCCTCCCACACCAACCATTAATCAAGAAAATACCCCACAGACTTGCCTACAGGCCAGTCTGATGGAGGCTTCCTCTCAATGGAGGTTTCCTCTTCCCAGATGACTCTAGCTTGTGTAAGGTTGACAGAAAGCCAACCGGCAACATCCATCGTTACATTTTGTTCTTTTTAGCCCGTCCTTGCCCTTCCCACCACTGCTGCCCTTCAGTCTCTCCTGCTTCCTTTTATTATGGTGTGTTTCCCTTCCCCTTCCCTCAGCCCCTATTCCTTTCCTCTCATGCTCTTTCCACGTTCACGACGCATCTCTAGATCCCGAAACCCCATCCATCCCTCTCCACACAAGTTCGGATGTCGCTCTCCGACCTCTAAGGCTTTCTGGAGTCTCTCTACTAGATAAGGTCTTTTTTTTTTTTTTCCTGCATCTGAAGCCCTGTGACTCTGTCATCCTCACAGTCCGTCTTGTGTTCTAGATATTTCCACACATTTACCACACCTTTGCTGAGCCTTGATTGCCTTATTTATGAAACAGAGTTTCTGGAAAGAGTAAGGATTTGGTTTTATTAAAAATAAATATACTGCCTGATACATAATGCATTGTCTAAGAATTCTATATATATACGTTATTAAATTATGTATATACATATATATACATAAAAAGTTTAAAAGCGTAGGTTACACATATACAGGAACTCTCATGCCCACTGTTTACAGTTCCTTCCAGACCAGCAGGAAGGAGAATTTTTTGAGGCTTATTGTATAGCCTTGCCTAGCTTAAAACTCACAGAGAATCCACTGCTTCTGCCCCCCAAATTCTGGGATTCAAGGTATGCACTATCATGCCCAATGAGAGCTTATTCTCACTGGAAGTATAGTACCCATGTTATTCTTCAACTTACTGTCCTCATTCTAAAGGATAGGGCGTGGTACTTAAAGCACCTGGCTCAGTGCTGGGTACTTAGCAACAGCACCCAGAGCTATTCTGTGTACCATGTGTCGATATTTAAATGTTTTCTTTTAGCATCAAAGACCCTTTTCAAACAAAACAGTACCCAGGAGCCCTAAGTACTGCTATGTATATAAACTAGACAGAGCAGTGCTTCCAGAGGAGAGTGAATGTGGATGGGGTGGAACGTGGGGCCCCTAGCCTGGGTCTCCACATCATTGAAAGCCTTAGTGTGGGAAGCAGGATGTGGAGACACCCTGCACATTTGATTGAATGGCCTCATTATAAGACTGGAGACACCCTCATAGACACACCCAGAGGCATGTCTCATTGATTTTCTAGGTGTTTCTAATCCAACCAAGTGGACAGTAAGGATTAGCCATCCTGGAGGCTGGAAAGATGGCTCAGCGGTTAAGAGCACTGGCTGCTCTTCCAGAGGTCCTGAGTTCAATTCCCAGCAACCACATGGTGGCTCACAACTATCTATAGTGGGATCTGATGCCCTCTTTTTGCATAAAATTGTACATGCAGATAGAGCACCATATACATTAAATAAATAAATAAATCCTAAAAAAAAAAATTAACCTTCCCTGAGGCTAGAGAGATTGCCCAGAAGCTAAGAACACTTACTGCTCTGGGTTCAGTTCCCAGAACCCCCATTAGGTAGCTCACAGCCACTTATAACTCCAGTTCTAGATGACCCAACACCCTCTGGCCTTTGCAGGCAGGCACCTGTATACACATGATCCACATAAACTCCCACAAGCTTACATACCTACACAGAAATAAAATAAAAAATAATAATTAAAAAATATTGGTCACTACACCACTTAAATGAAAAGTTGTAAACTTTATGAGGGCCTCCCAAATTCATTCAAACCATGGCCGCTCTGTGAAATCCTGAAGTCGAGAGATAGCTGTTTTGGTTCATTGAGGCGGCATTGCAGGGACTTCCTCGGAACAACCCCAGGGAGATAGCAATACCACCCTTGTGTCTAGGAAGTTTAGAAACTGCGGTCTTTGGCTGACACTGAAGCCATTCTTGTAAGGTTTAACAGACCTGCCTCTCCCCAGGGGCTATTATCCGTGACAGTCACCTCCTTGTAGAAGCTCTGCTTGCCTTTGTAGCCAACATTCAGTTATCCATGAGGGTGACACCGGATCAAACATGGTGCTAGGCCTTGTCTTAATGTCCCACATCTCGAGATCAAGGCAAGACACACAACCAGGACTCAAGTTGTGGTGTGTTTAAGGACAAACACACAGATGATACCAAGGTTGGATGGCTGGGACAAACTCCCAGCTCCCAGCTCCACCTCAGCCCAGTTGCCTGTGGTCACGGCAGTCCCAGCCTGGAGGGCGGAGGTGAGCCTGGAGACCTCAGCCCTCCATGATGTCTTCTCTCCCTGGGACCTCTGAGGACTAGTTAGGGATAGGAGGGCGTAGCAGCTTATGCCTGAGCTCTCCCTGTTGAACTGGGGCTTTGTTGTTTACTTTGCTGTAAGCCTCAGTCAGCAGACCTTTTGGATTTTTGTCATTTAACTCTCCCTGTCACATCAGTGGATGACAATGGATTGGTCCCTGAAGAGGTCCCTGATCGTTTAAAAAAAAAATGTGTTAGAAGAGATTAGACACTTGGCCCTTTATGTATAAGGATGCTTGGACTTTTTTCTTCTTCCTTTTAAGTGAAGAAGAATGTTAAATGTGACTGGGTCACATTTCCTCACTGGGGTGGGGCTGAGGGTGGGGTGCTATTCAGTCCAAATGGTAGCTAACTCTTCTGTCCCTTTGAAAACCCTGTCATGCTTTTCCTCTTATGAACACTTGCTTGTATTCATAAGCTCAGAGGAGCTAAGCAATGTACCCAAGGCTACACTGCTGGAAGAGGCCATGTTGGTCCTTCTGTCCCAAACCCGTCCTTTCTCCTCTAAGCATCCAGGTCCTCTCTACGACTAGGGGAGTCCGGCTTGCTTGCCTGCCCAGTGTTCTGCTCTGAGAAGTAATTCAACTGGCCCTGAAGATCTTTGAAGTGTCTGGTGATACACCAGCTTGCACACAGCTCTCTTGGGCAGTCTCTCTAGGAAGCACTGGAAGGATTTTTGCTTTTGATGTATCGGATTGTGCTGACCTTCTCCTAAGAGGAGTGGGCCTGAGGTTTGGGTCTCAATTCCAGACCATTATCACTCTTAGAACTACCGCATGGCTAACAAGACCTCTCCTACTCCAACCCCCAAACTCTGGAAGCAGGAAGAGAATTTGCTGCTGAAGGTTCTAGAAAGAGCAGCATTGAGGTTCCCAGGAGCCAAGGTCTGTGCCACAGGGCCGGGGGCAGGGCCTGGAACAGATGAGATAACCAGACTCTGATAGTGTCCAAGTCTAGCTTCTATCAGCAGAGTGCTCATGGCTTGAGCACATGGAACCGACAGCTCTGGAGTAGGAGGGAGCAAGGGTCCCAGACCATATCCTATTAGGGCACAGGATCCAATGGGGAGAAATGGGGTAGGACCTGACAAGTGCAGATCACCCCTCAGTCCAGGCTGACTTCCACTGGGGTCTGGGCTGACACAGAACACAGACTCTGGAGTCAGGGTGGTCTATCTGGAATCCCAGTGTGTTGGTTTAGCTGTTTTATAATGTTGGGTGAGTCTTTGGCCCCTCTCAGCTTCCATGTTCACATGTCCTCACACCCACCATGGTCCAGATGTTGTTCTGTATACAGTGGCTCTCATACCACTGTCAGAATGCTAGAGTATTTACAGTAGAGGCCGTCCAATAACAAACATGTGGAAGTTCTGTTCAAGTTTATGAGATAAACAATTCAAAGGGTTGTCAAAGAACAAGCAATAAATATATTCACAAACAAAATTTCAACCTCAGAAGTATCTATGAAGGGAGGGTTGGAGAAATGGCTCAGCTGTTAAGAGCACATGCTGTTCTTACAGAGAACCCAAGATCAGTTCCCAGCACCCACAGACAGCTCACAATCACCTATAACTTCAGCTCCAGGGGATATGATGCCTCTGGCCTCACCAGGCACCTGTACTCACATGGATATACCCACACATAGCCACACACATATACACACACATATATATATACAATTTTTGCTCTGATTGTTTTTTTTCTTTTGTTTTTCAAGACAGGGTTTCTCTGTGTAGCCCTGGCCATCCTAGAAATAGTTTTGTAGACCAGACTGGCCTTGAACTCATGGAGATCCACCTGCCTCTGCCTCCCAAGTGCTGGGATTAAATGCATGTGCCACCACTGCGTGCACAAAAATAATTTCTTAAATTAAAATTTAAAAAGGAGAGAAAAGCAACACTGATGTCATTATTATGCTTATTCAATTAATGTATTACAAAACTTAAAAATAAGGCGGGAAGTAGCAGATCATGCATGCCTGTAATCCCAGCTCTGAAAAAGAAGAATACAATTATGAGGCTAGCCTGAGCTACATAGCAGATTCTCAATAATGATGATGGTGACAACAATAATTACTATTATAGGCTACGCCAGTGAGTATGTGCTCTGTGTGGTATATTTATGCACTTTATTAAGTTTTAAGTCCACTTTTAAATTTTAACTGATACAAAAAACCTGTAAAAATTATATATATGAATAGGGTTCCATGTAATGTTTGATACATGTATATATGTGACACTTACATGTTTTGATGTGACCCCTTCAGAAAACAATACACCAAAATATATTAAAGCTGAAGATGTTTGCAATCTTGGATACCGTCTTGGTAGCCTGAGGAATTGAGTTCATCCTAATGTCATAACTGTCTTCAAAATGTTTATTATTAAAAGCTTTCCAAACACATAAAGTACAATGGCTAAATAAAAGTAGTTATTAAAAGCTGAGTGCTGGGGAAATGGTTCACTTGCTGAAGGGTTTACTATACAATGGAGAGAAGCTGAGTTCAAGCGTGGGGAAAAAAAAAAAGGCAGGTATGGGCTCACACACCTGTAGTTCCAGCCCTAGGGAAGCGGAGACAGGAGATCCCTGTCTCAATCATCACCACCACCACCACCACCACCACCACCACCACCACCACCACCATCATCATCTGCACAAGTGAGTTTGCTCTACATGGTCCTTTGGCTTCCTGACCACCCATGCTAGCCCAGCTGGTGAGCTCTAGGTTCAGTGAGAGAACTTCTCTCCAAAAGTAAGTTGGAAAGTAATTGAGGAAGATGCCCAGTGTCAAACTCTGACCTCCACGTGTGCATATGCACCTTCACACAACTGTGCACACACATAAACACACACACACACACACACACACACACACAAATCAAACATATAGAATAAAACAAATTAAATGGAACAATTAACCCCCTAAAGGAATATTTTTGTAAAATTTACATTTATTTGTCTGTTTGTGGGGGGGGCATGGTGTGCACGTGCAGATCGGAGGACAACTTGCAGCAGCCTGTTCCCCCCACTGCGTGTGGTCCAGGGATCGAACTTAGGTGGTCAGGCTTGGCGGCAAGCGCCTTTGCCCACTGAGCCATCTCGTCGACCCTAAAGGGGTATCTTAACAGGAGAAAATATACCACGCGTGTGGGACTCTCCACAGTGAAAAACAACCATCTAAAGATGCAACAGGAGCATGTCTCTGAGTTGTGATTCAGAGCAACAGCCATGGGGCATGGGAAATGATAAATCTGGGGGGAAATGTGTAATTGTATAGAGTAGAGCACAATGTTAAGTAAAAGAATTTTAAATTGTCTCTACAGCTGATGATACGCTTATAAAATCATGTATGTGAGCAAGGGTTGAAAAACGGGCGAGAGTATCTGCTGTGTTGGGATGGGAGGTGATGGACTCTTTTTTTCTCTTTCAACATGATTTTTGCGTTATTTTCATATTAATTAACTGGGGGATGATCCCAGACTCGGCCCCTGAATGATCTATGCATATATATTTGTCGTTCACCTATTCCACATGATTTACGCAGAGGCTTATATGGAGAAGTGTCAGGGCCAGGTGTGGTGAGGCAAACCTGCAACCCCAGCACTGGGAAGGCTGAGGCAGGAGGACGGTGAATTTGAGGCCAGCCTGGACCAAGCTTCAAAATTAAAAAAAAATAAATAAATAAAACATTAAATGGAGTTGGGGATGTAGCGGTGATAGAGTGCTTGCCTAGCATGTGCACATTCCTGGGATTTATCCCCAGCACTGGGGATAAAAATAGCAGGGTTTGGGCACAGACCATGGTTTCAGTGCTGGGCTGGCCCCTGAGTGGGCTCTCCAAGACTCCGAGAATTCCAGAACTACACAGGAAAGTCTGATGCTTCATGTTGTAGTCAGAGGTCCTGAGGCCCAGAGAGGCTGGGTTTCCTGAATATTCCAATAGGGGTAGGTCCTCCCCCTTAGAAGACTGGCCACCCTTGGTCCTTTTATCTGGGCACTTATCCATCTAGAGTCAGCCATGTCTGGGTGGGGAGAAGGCATCTTAATGGAGAGCATTCTTCTAGGGCAAGTGCTGGGGTTGAGGGCAGCCAGCTGATGGAGGGCCGAAAGATACCATTCCTGGGATGCAAACCCCCAGGCCATGGTCATCTCCACAGGACCCTGAATGGCCTCAGCCAGACCCGCCCCTTGCAGCAGCACACGGGACTGTCCAGAACTGTTCGCCGTTACCCGGCTGCTGGTGCCAATGGCCAGCTGACTTCCAACACCTTGCCTTCGGGACCAGGACTTGAGCTGAGAGATGGCACCCAGCCAGCATCACATGAGAACCACCTCTCACCCCCTTGGGGTAAGGTTGCATCTGGACCTAGGAGAGCAGAGAGGATCTAAATCCGACCCATCCTTCCCTACCTC
Source organism: Peromyscus nudipes (assembly GCA_902168325.1). Classification (NCBI taxonomy): domain Eukaryota; kingdom Metazoa; phylum Chordata; class Mammalia; order Rodentia; family Cricetidae; genus Peromyscus; species Peromyscus nudipes. The sequence continues at coordinate 7,515 of CABHPH010142175.1, read as the reverse complement.
TGCTTCCCCCTCCACTCTCAGAGGACAGAGCTGTCACCTTGTCCTTCACTGTTTCAGCCAGCCAACAAACAGTATTGGTGCACTTGCTTTGTGCCAAGTTCCAGAGTGTCAAACTAATGCATCTGGACCCTAGGACTTTGACGGCAGTCTGCGGTCTCCTGCTCTGTCTTCTCTGGTCTGCCTTTGCTTCCTCCACGTCCAGCTGGGGCCTCAATTCCCTGACTCATGCACTTTCACATTATCCTTTCTGCAAACTCCAACCCTGGACCAGTGCAGCCAGCTGCTGCTTCTAGGAAACCCCCAGCGTTTCCGGACACCTACCGCCATACGTACCGCCATTGCCTGCCGCCCTCGCCCTCGCTTCCTCCTTGGTGTTTTCCTGGCTTCGCCACACCCTGCTAAATGAAGCTGGTAACCAGATCCCTCCCCCCAAACCTGATTCTCGCCATTCCTCAGGCCTTGTCATCCTCTATTTCCCCTGGGAACCCCACCCCCACCCCCCCACCTCCCCACCCCCACCCC